>JBCJKH010070464.1:17830-33233 GCA_039877255.1 Loriculus beryllinus
ACTTGTTCCAACAGTTCCATGTCTTTTTTATGTTGAGGACACCAGAACTGCACACAATACTCCAGGTGAGGTCTCACAAGAGCAGAGTTAAGGGTCAGAATCACCTACTTCGACCTGCTGGTCACACTAATACGAATTACAGAAACTTTTAAACACCTTTTTTCCCCCAATTAATTTTAATTAATGTATTGGAATTTAGCTTCACTTTCTTTGTTAAAAAAAAAAATAAAATTTAAAACACAGAACATAAGCTGTCTTGTATTTGCATAAGAAATGTTCATTTAAATGTTAGGGTGTTTTTTGTGGATACTGAAGATTTCAATATTGATACTGGCTAACGTGTGTACTGCATAAGAAACATCTGTTTATTTCTGTTTGATGATCTACTAGATACTTTGCCTTTGTAGTGTTTATTAGTAGTGTCCCACAAGTTTAATGTCTCTTGTTTTGAGAAGCTGAGTATAAAGTTGATGGAATAGTCAGAACAGCCTCTCTGTTCTCACGTCTCACTTTAGCTATCAAATTTCCTTTTGAGTACATAACATAAGTAAAATTATGTATGTTTGATATTTATGGTGTTGAATATTTAGCCATGCCAACCTGCTAAAGCCACCAGGAAAAGCATAGAGGATCAGACTTAATTCCAAAGTAAGAATAAGGAAGTTTCTTCTAGAATTTCTTGCATCACTTTGAGAGATCACTTTGCATTCTTCAAACAATTACTAGGTCAAATTAGTCATTTTTCTTTTCTAACCTATGTTGAAATGCAGTTCTCGCTGAATGACCCTGATCTTGAACAAAAATTATAGGTCAGATTCTGCTATATAAACATAGGGACTGATTTTCAGGAGATCTGAACAGTAAATATTAGATTCTGAAATTCTATCTTAACACTTAAAAAAAAAATCAGCATTAACAACAACTGAATTCAGGTAGATTCATCTGAAAATTATGTCACTTAAATACATATTTTAAAATTGTTACTTCTCTTTCTTCTGCTTGCACTTGTTGAAAACCAAAAGATGTGTAAAATCATGAAATACTGGGAATATTTCCACTTGCTACTTACCCATTCTTCTGCCAGTTCATTTAAGTATTGATTCAATTCATATTTGTTACAACACAATTTTTTCACTGCAGTGAATTTTATGTGTTGCCTTTGTAGGCAAGGCGACCTGGTTCAGGAACGGCATGGCGACCAACCCCAGGCCGCGCGGGCCATCAGCTTGCAGACACCAATGTGGTGGACAGCAAATGGCGTTTATTGTTAAGTGGCACAGCATTATATAGCTTGAGTTTACAACGTCACCTCCGTCTGCTTACATCATAAGCTAAGCTAAATGCTATTGGCTATCACAGAAGGAGCTCTGTCTTTCCGTAAAACGCGATATCTTCCGGCCGCCAGACCCTAGCTACTTACAGTTATGTATAAAAAATATTTTCATGCCAGTTCAGACAAAGGAAGGAAATTATACTAAATGTTGTTCAGTTCCTTTCCCCCCCAGCCCCTAAGTATTTCTTTAGTTCTGATACATGGTTTGGTAAACCACCCTTCCTTTTCTCTAACTGTAAGCAGTTGAAAAGTGCTATGAAATCTCTGATCTACATTCCCAAGGGAGTATGACACATTAAATTGGAGCTGGGAATGTATTAATCACTTTTATTTTCACTATATGCTAACAGTCATTTAAACAGGAACTTTGCTATTAACATTGTTATTTGAATCTCTATACTTTTCTCTTTAATGTTGTTAGCTACAATGTGTATCTTAATCTGTCATTTTCAGGTTCTTGCTTTCTGCTTCCTATTCTACATCTAGCCTGTTATTAGAAATATATTTAAGCCTTCATATTCAATGATGTTGATATATGCCAATGATTTAAATTCCCGTATTGCTATTACTCTGCATGTGCAGAATTTGCCTTTGTAGCTTCAATGACATCCTATGCTATAAAGCTGAGTAGTGAATTGTGTTCATTTCAGTGTATGCAGGGGACAACTACAGCTACAATGACTGGTGCATATTATTCTCTGGAGACTACATGTATCTAAGATTCAGGTCTGAAAGACAGTGTTCTCAGTTAAGGTCACAGAAGGAAAAGGGATTAATAAAATTAACACGCATAGAGCTAATTAAAATGGTGCCAAAATGTCAAACTTTTAAAAAAGTTTGAACATTGAATAAAAAGATTGCCATGGTGGTCCCATCACTTCAGGTGTTCAATTGGAGCTAAGCTATAGACCTGTGAGTCTAAAGGAAGGCATAAAAAGAGCTCTCTCCCATGTAGCTTTGATGGCAAGTCTGGAGACTCCTTTCCAGTTTCCTGTTTGTCACTGTAATTGCTGTAGTCCCTTTGCTCACCCTAGCTTCATGCAAAATGTCTGATTTGTCCCTTTTTCCATATCCTCAACATTTAGCCACTATATTGTTCCCTTCACTGTTCAGCCTTTTCTCATAGAAATTTCCCTAATCCTCTTTTCCAAAAGAGAACATTAAAAATAAAATGCTGCCCTAGTCTGGAGGATTTGACTTCAAGGCACCCTGTGATAAAACATACTTGAATATAAGAATATATTTTAAAATATGAAATGCCAATAGAATACAAAACAATGAGGTAAAGGCATTCTGATTAGTGACTTCTGCACCACAAAGAGTGAAATGAATTAGCACTTTAGACACAAGCCGTGCCTGAAGTTTTCCTGCTTCATATTACACCCTGCAATTAGCAGTTTTCAATACTTTCTACACAAAATTGTATCAGACTGAGAAACTCAGACGAAAGAAGAGCAACATGGAGAGAAACAACCCTAGTGACAGCCAGCTCAAGTGAGTGATCAGTCCTCCCTGTAAGTATGGTGTCCCAGATACAGAACATACAGAAAAGTTATGAACTGAATTCTCATACCTGTATGCTTATATACTAATACAAAATTAATACATGGTCTGGTTCTTAAAAGAAATCCTAGTTTGGAATTACAATGTAGTTCCATTTGGTGAAGGTAGTTGTCTGAAAGCCACAATAAAATCCTTGTTGTGGGATTATAATTGTATTGCTTCTTTATTTATGTAAGGAAGACAAAGGATTTCTGCTATCCCCCTGTATAATTAAAGGCATCAACAAATAAGACCCACCTGTCATAATAACTGGCATTCTAGAAGTAGTTTAGGAGCCACAAAACAGCCAAGGAACTCAAAGGAAAGCTTATAAAAGTAAACAGGTTTGCAATACAGGAAAGACATAGAATAATAAATTCAGCCTTGTTTTCAGAGAGGAATTCCTCAAAAATGTTTAGGAATGTAGTGCACTTATTAGGTATACAGGTGGGTTGTTTCTTAAACACATTGGTGGATAACATTGCATGAGTTGCTTGGATACAGCGAAATGTTGTACTGATGTGGCTGTGATACTGTGCCTGTATCCCTGGCTGGCAGGAAGATGAATAGACTCAGACTTCTATACTTGCTTTCAGTCTGCATTTCTTTGCTGTACTTGAATGCTCCTTAGAGCTAGGCTGATCTTTTAAGACCTTGAAAATTCCCCTCCTGGAAATGACTTTTTTTTTTTTTTCCATACCATGCAGTGCCATGGCTCAGGCATGCTCAGGCTTGAAGATGGTTTTCATTATCCTCTTTTTCTTTAAAGTAGTTAATGAGAATCTGTGCTGTAGGTGATCTGACTGCTAGCAACTTTTTTGGAGTACACAGCAAAAAAAGAATTAGCTTGCTCTGTTGGGTAGCCATCTTTTTCTCTGAGCCTGCTCTGGTAAAGCGGACAAGTCCCCAAGCTGAGCAGTCTTTTGCTGTCAGCTCTGTGCTTTCCTCATAATTTCCTTCTGATTTTTGTCTTAAAAGAAGAGTACAATGCAGCAGAGAAGAAACACACAAAGTGCTGCCTTAGTTCAGGTGCAAACAGGCAGGAAGAATATGTGTCAAACCTTATTTGTAATCTCTATCCAAATTCTGCAGATCAGGAGAGTGTATGTTTGTGTATATATGTATGCATACATGTCATATATATGGATATAAAAAGAGAGGATGGTGGAAATGAAGATGAAGATACAGGGAAGATCCCTTAGGATCTACATGCAATGGAGACAATACATAATTAACCATTTTACTTTCCATATCCCAATAACAGCAGCCGAGTCACTACAATGATAACATGATACTACCCAAACCAGTGAAGTTTTAGATAATCCTTTCAACAAGATATGATTTTTTGTTTTCTTTTGTGATCCACAGAAGAATGTTATATTTTGGTGTATTTACTATGCTTGTAATTGTGTCAGAGTTACTGTTTGTTTATAATTAGTCTATAATAAATGGTGCAATCTAAGAGGAAATAACCAACTCTGTTGAAAACCATTAATTTTCACAGACCAAAGTTGATGTTTTAATAATTTGCAAGTCTAATTCAAACTTTTTTTTTTTTTTTCCTGGTTCTGTCTTATTTACAAGCGTCTTGGTTGAATTGATAAATAAACAATGGCTGAAATGTTTCATTTTAATTAGCATAAGGAGGCATTTGTATAGCAATGTTTAGCAAAGAGATCTGGGGTTCTGTCAGATGGAAGATTAATACTGAAATGAAGATCTGAATAAATGCATGGTATTTCAAACCAAATTCACTAACCACACAAGGGATCATATTTTTAGATAAGGCTCTTGCATTTAATATGAGATAGTACAACCCTTCTGTTTGGTCTGTGATAAATTGCTTAGTGTGTTTCTGCTGGGACAAGACAAGAAATTATTCTTAACCCCAGAACTATAACACCTGATTATTTCCTAAGACTCTTGGCAGCTTTGGGAATGCTAAAGGAAATCATTGTAGGGAAGAGGGAAGGAAGGAGAATAAGGAAACGTTCTCCAGGTGCTTTTCATAGAACCATTTAGGCTGGAAAAGATCTTTATTCTATGATTCTATGAATCTCACACAGATGGCCTCAACCCATCAGACAGAACTCCTGATAAATGACTGAAAGTGGCTCAGTATACACTTCCACCAGATCCCTCAGCACTTTGGGTGGACTCCATCTGGCCCCATAGACTTCTGTCTATATGACACAGCAGGTCACTGACCATTTGTCCTTGGACTGAGAGGACTTCATTCTTTTCACTGTCCCTGTCTTCCCACTCAGTACCCGGAGAAGAACTGCTGTACTATTAAAGACTGAGGCAAAAGAAGCATTAAGTACCTCAGCCTTTTCCTCACCCTTTCTCAATTATGTTTCCTCTTATATCAAATAAATGATTTGATTTTTCTTAGCCCTCCTTTTGTTGTCTTTTATGGCAGTAACCAGATTAAGTTCTAGTTGGGCTTTGGACCTTCTAATCTTCTCCCTCATTAAATCCTTGTTCTCCTCCTGTGTTGCCTGACCCTTCTGCCAAAGGTCATAAACTCTTCTTTTTTACCTGAGTTCCAGCCAGCACTCTCTGTTTAGCCTTCTTCCCTGCTGTCTTGTCCTTTGGCACATGGTAGGCTGGCTTAGCATGTTTTTACATAATTTTGGAGGGTGCTTACTTGAAACCTTTTTTCTTTTTTTATTTTTTGTCTGTTTGTTTGTTTGTTTGTTTGTTTTTTATCCTGAAGCAAACAATAAGTTGCTGGGTTTTCAAATATCCAACCTCCCTGTAAAGGGAATGCCAACATTTTTCCTTGTGTTTTTTTGATCTGATTCCTCATTTGTGTTTATGTCAAGAAAGGTAGCTGCTCTGAGCCTTGTTTGACATGGTTTAGTGTGAGGTGTCCCTGCCCATGGCAGAGGAGTTGGAATTTGATGATCTTAAGGTCCTTTCCAACCCTAACTATTCTATGATTCTATGACATTCTGTGCTGTGTGCCAAAGTATATCAGAGCTTCACAGTGCAGCAAGCAGCAAAAGGACCTTCAGAAGTGCACAGAAAGGAAGGGAAAGGGCTGTTGAGTAGGGTTTTATCAAGTAGGAAAGAAATAAGACTATATGAGTATGGGCATTGGTAGCATTCTTAAAAACTAATGGAAAATGAGAAAAAGGAACCTGTAGAATGCCTCTCCCATGTCTACTGTCACACTGGGAGATAAGAATTATCCAAGTCTACATTTAATCCTCATAAGTAGTAAGAGCTGGGTTTGAGTTATTTTTTAAGTTTTTTAGTCAAATTTGTTTGCTTTTCAGGAAAAAACTCACCTTTACCAATTCATTTCTTGATTTTCTTGTTACAGCTACCTGTCATAAACATAAAAATGGTCCAGTAAAGATTTTTCCTGTCAAAAAAAGAAATTGTAGACTAATAAAATATTCTCAAGATGTTTAATTGCATTGTAGTTGCTAGACATTGGATAAAAGACTTATAAACTCTAATGTAGCTAAACAAACTTTTTTCCTTTTTTTTTTTTTATGTGCAAGAGTTACAATAAAATTAAACAATATGATTCTCTTTCCTGTAGGGCTTCCAAGAAGAAAGAACAATCCAAACTAATTTTAAATAATACTAAGAATAAATTAAATAAAATTAATAAAACCAACATGATTTAGAGGAAAGCCTGTGGGAGAAAAGTAAAGATGCAGAGAAAATATTAAGATTACCAATTGGTGAAGGGAGTCCCAGGTAATATTCCTTGTACTACATCACTGCTCTGGTCTAGGAAATGTTATCTGTATGAAAAAGGAAGAAGTCTGAGCAGCAATACATAACAATAAAGGAAAAGAGGAGATGAAGAATACAGCCACAGCAGTACGTCAGGTAAATATTTTTGAATAATAATATTACATTAAACTTTAAGTAGGAAATGCAGATTTTTTTTATGCACTTATATGTTAGTATTTTACATGAAGACCTCAATGTAACACCTGCTCTGCCTTTATTCCTTTTGTACTGAGTTAGTCAGGCTCATTACGTGCCATTAGCTTTGGATAGAGATACTCAGCCTGAAGAGGTCATCTGCCCTTGCCTCCTACAGCACTCATAATTTTCAGCTTTGAATATTTGCTGCAGCAATAGGATATTTATGAGGAAGATGCACTGAATTTAAGAATTCAAGGAACAAAGAATCCAAAACCTAGCAAAAAGTCATGCTCTATTTTCTAGCTTTGATGGAATCAGATTTAATGAATGTCTAGCTTTAGTTTTTCATCACTTGTAATACTGTTTGTGTGGTGCTTATGCAAGATGACTTAGGCCCCTGCAAGAGTAGATAATCACTAAATATACTACTATTCCTTTTGCTTGGTAGGAGATCTAGCAGTATTTTTTCAACTTTATTTTAAACAGCTTTGCAACTGAAAAGCTGGGAAGCAGAAAAATACAATTTAACATTATGTTTCAGGAGGAAAGGCACCATTTGAATTTAATTATGAGAACTGATATATGAAAAAAGGAATCTCAAAGATTCCTTAACTAATATATGTAATATACATATAGTGTATAAATAAGATTGTTCAAGGGATCTTTGAAAACCATGAGTATTATAATTTGTATGATGTTTAAAACACTCTTTAGCAATGTTCAGAACACACATATGTAGAGATAGATATGCCTTCAGGCTAATTGAGATGCAGAAAATATTTATGGTGACTAAGACAGGAATATCTGTGAATTTTGTCTTATGGCGTATTTTACAGTGAATGTAGCAAAGGGTTCTGTACATCCTTTTTTTTGTTGTACATTTTTTTAACATGGCAGTAATTGCTAAGTATTTTTCTTTCAGATTACAGAAAACAATATTGAGACAGTTGCTTTGCAAAATATTTCCACCTCATCATATTTCTTTATTTCCAAATGCCATACTAACTTAACATAAGGGTTAAGTTAGTATCACATTTGGTTAGGTACCCTAAACATAAGGGTATTTTGATACTTTTTAGGATGTACAGGCCACTAAGTCCACAGAATAAAATGCAGGAATAGAAAGTAAACAGTCATTTCTATGAAATATTGCAGTAGTTTGGGTCAGCTGGTTTGTAACTGGACAAAAATGAACAGTATCACCAATACTAAAGACTGAGTCCTTACCCTGAAATTCAGTTTCACTTTTTCATTTAAAGTTTTCAATTTTATTTCAATAAAACTATTTTGCTTAAAAAAAAAAAAGTTTCTAGAGCACTTTCATTTATGTCATAATGATACACTGGTTCAAGATGGCTGCTTTTAATTGCAGCTTTCTGTTTTATAGCTTGAATTCCTCATTGCTCTGGAATAGTATAGATCCTAAGAACACTGGAGACAAATAGAAATATGGATTGCCAAATTTAGAGTTGCATGTACGGATCCCACACGTTAGTTTCATTTTGACTTTAAGAATTAACAATAGTGAGGATATTACAGTCCTTAAAAGTTTAAGACTGGGGAACATAACAGAACTGTTAGTAAACTCTGAAAGCTGAGGGCTGTTTAGAACCAGTTTTTTCTTATAGCTTTTTTGATAGAAGCTCAATTTCAGTTTCTCTATCCTTTTGTCACTCACTTGTTCTTTAGGTTGTTCACCCTTTTGCTCACTTGTTCTTTTCTGCTCTCTTTCCTAGTTAGACTTATATCTACTAATCATTACTGGATTCATGGAAGAGTGTTATTAAAAAGCACTGTTTATTTCATTTGTGTATTATGTCAGACACTTCTAGTTTATGCTTTCATTTACAGTGTAATGATCTAAGAAGGCTTAAAACTAAAGAAAATATTTTTTTATGTAGGCTAGGGGGGTATTTTCTTTCTTTGGAATGTTTTTTTCTCGGGGCAGGGGGTGTTTTTCAATTGTTAGTTGGTATTTTTTGATATTATAAATTTGATATTAAGAGGATATATGGACATATCAAAATAGTTTCAATCAAAACCAGTATAAGACATATGCTTCAGTAAAGGAACAAAACTGAAAAAGGAAGAGCAGGATTTCAATTTGCTTAGGAGAACAGTTATTTGAAGTCCATTGGCATCCACCTTGAATGTATATCTGAATAGAAAAATGAAATGACTGAACAGAAAATGGAGATGTCTGACTCACGTAGTGTAATAAAATCTATGACATTTATGAGTGATGAAAAACATTAAATTATAATGAAATGCTCAGCACAAAAATCAAGATGCCAAGAACTATTAATCAAGACCATAAGAAATGCAAAGAGGAGAAATTACTTAAATGTAATGGGCAGTTGAGTAATAAACTGGTAGGAAAATTCATATTACCTGTATATTAAAATAATTGATCATAATCTACTTGAGCGGGCAAAAAGTTTGGGGAGGCTTCACTGGAGTGAAAAATGACATCATGTGTTTCTAGAACGTTGAGAGCTAGAAGTAAATTATTTTGTTATGGGTCTACATCTTAGCGAATTAAACACAAGACATGACTGTAATCTGATAGTACATCTGCTACAGATCATCAAATCCTACTAAAGAAGATAAGTTATGCCTCTAAGCACTAATTTATAAAATATAGAGGTGGGGAAAAACTATGTTATTTTTGAGATTTCAGGCTGGGTTTCTTCCTTAACACGTTCTACTTACAAGGTCTGTACCACCTGCTAAACTTAAAGATGACATTTTCCTAACTTTAGAAAGACCTGTGTACAGGTAAAAGTAAAATTTGCTTTAGTTTGCATTTTAGAACAATAAAGGTGAGCTTGCCACAGAACTATAAAGCTTGCAGTTACTGTCTTGGGTGACAGTGACTTGATGACATACATCATATTCACAGAGAACAAAAGTCCAAACCAGAAATTAATTTGAAGAAAATCAGCTAAGACAAAAACTTGAAACTAAGAAATAGTAACAATAATTGAGAAATACATAACACCATTTATTGAAAAAATAGAAGAAAAGGCAACTCCATGTTAAAACAGTTTTTATACAGGCTTTAAAATCAAGGTTATCTTTAGGGAGAAGTGGCCACAACAAAATAATTAAAACCCCCACAAAACTAATATATTGTACGGGTTTCTGTTGTAAAGTTAATTTACATCATAGTAGTTTGTATGGTTCTGATTTTGATCTGTGCTGAAAACAGCATAGATAATACAGGGATGTTTTCAATTATAGCTGAGCAATGCTTACACAGAGCTAAAGCCTTTTCTTCTCCTCACACCATCTCACCAATGAGTAGGGTGGGAGAGCACAAGGAGTTGTGAGGGAACACAGCTAGGACAGCTAACCCCAACTGACTCACACCATATGATGTCATGGTCAGTATATGAAGCTGGAGGAATAAGAAAAGGGAGAATATCAGAGTAACAGTTTTTGTCTTGTAACTGTTACAGGTCATGAAGCCTTGCTTACCTAGAGATGATTGCTCACCTGCCTGCCAATGGGAAGTAGTGAATGCATTCCTTGTTTTGCTTTGCTTTGCTTGCATGTGTGGCTTTTGTTTTACCTACCAAATTGCCTATCTCAACCCACAAGTTTTCTCACTTTTACCCTTCTAATTCTCTCCCCCATCCCAATGGAAGAGACGGAGGGACGGACAGATGGATGGACGGAGGGAGGGAGAAAGTGTGTGGGACAGAGCTGCCTTATCAGGGTTAAACCACCACATCTGTGACAAATAAAAATAACCATGACAGAGATATAATTTCTATTCTAGAATTAATATCACTGGATTTCAAGAGTAACTCTTAAAGATGTCTTTTACTAAATCAGCAAGCTACATGAGAGGATATGAATATATACATACATGTATACACATACGCTTATAAATAACAGTATGTATATATTATTATCAATTTAAAAAACATACGTATAATTCTTTAGATCATTTGCACAGATCTAATGAATTGTGAAAGAGTGAGGATGCTTTAGAAGGTAAAAAAAAGCACCCATTTTTGCACCAAAATTTTGAAGGTGTAGAGGAAGGGGAGTTATTTCTGCTGCACTACGATGACACAAAGGAATGGATGGCTATCAAGGAATTAAGTTAATGAAGTCTTAGGGATCAAAACATAAATAATGCCATTAATGTTGTAAAATTAACCTGGTGTATTTATTATAAGAATTCACATAACTTGATGATGCAAACCTCATGATAAATACACAGACTTCTGCAAATATTGGTACTGCGTAACATCTTCATTTAGAAAATTGAATAATACATCACCATAGAGTCATATATATGATTGATGAACTAAAACCTGCTAAAACGACTTCTGTTAGATGTATTCTGGAAAATATATACCCCAATTAAACTACATCCATTGAAACTGCAGTATGAACTAATTCAGGAATTTCCTAAGGTCTGTATTATGAAAGGGTGATGGTGACAAAGCCTCTTGGTTGCATAATTATTGAATCTATTAATTTTGATAATGTTTCATATCATTCACATTTTAGTATTTTAGGCTTACAAAGGTCCAAAGGGAGTTAGATTTCAGCTTCTGGTAACTTACAGTAAGAAGATAGTCCTATACCCCTTCTTCCACATTGAAGATTATACAGCTAGGAGCTGATTTTGAATACAGGCTGAATGGCAGTAACACGCAATCACTGGAATTGCTTAGGCGCTTTGCAAACAATTGACTCGTATAACTTGAGCTACTTATTTCTGGTATTCCTTCTTTGTTTTTACCACGTAGGACATCAATTAGAGACTTATAACTTCATTAATATAAAATGACAGAACATTTTCTTGTAAATGCAAAATGCATTGTAAATAATAGTGCATGTTCCTGTATGTAAAAGATTGCAAACTATACATTTCATAATAATATAGGAGGATAATATATGTTTTTAAAATCTGAGAGGTTTCACTTTTGTATCAGCTGTTATGCCACAGAAGTTTGCATTTTACAAAATATCTGTCAAAGTTAGACTGGTTTATCCTCAGATAACTTTCTGATGGCTGATCATCATTTATCTTTTTAAATAAATGTAACATTCTCTTGATGTCATTCATTCTGACGAAACTGGAATAATGCCCTCTTTGAGCTTCTCACTAGCAATATT
Organism: Loriculus beryllinus; assembly: GCA_039877255.1. Classification (NCBI taxonomy): domain Eukaryota; kingdom Metazoa; phylum Chordata; class Aves; order Psittaciformes; family Psittacidae; genus Loriculus; species Loriculus beryllinus. The sequence continues at coordinate 29,739 of JBCJKH010070464.1, forward strand.
TTTAATGATTTTGCTCCCATTTTCTGTTTTCCACTGCAAATTTTAAAAGTGGGTTGCCTTCTTTCTGTGCAAAAGTTTCTGAACTTTGAAATTTGAAGGGAAAGGTAATCCTAACGTTCACTTCAAAAGTATGAAAGCACCTGCCAAAGTGTTGAAGATGAATGAGACAGCTGTAACTTCAAAAGTGAAGCTTTAAAGCTTCAATGTATGTGAAGAGGAAAAAGCTTCCCTTAATCTGTCATAAAACAACTTTTGTAGTAGCAAGTAATAAGAAGAACAAGACTGAGAACAAAGCATTACCACAAAGTATACTTCTATATACGAGTCGCTGAAAATTAGCTGCAATTCAACTGAAAAAACTCGTGTTTGTGCAGCCATACTGTCCAACAGAGGGAGGGGGAGAAAAAGCAACAAAGAAACTAAAACATTCACATCAAGAAACAAACAAATTTTGTTAAATACAAATTGTGTTTTGGACTGGATTTTTATTCTTATCCAGAAAAAATAAAATGTATCAGTACACTTGGCAATAAAAAGACTACTTAAAAGTTGACCTGATAGTAGAAGGAATTATAAATATTTAGAAGAAGACAGAGAAAAAGAATTTGAAAAGGTAGCACAAAATTGGAATAACTGGAGTAGGTCTGAATAAAGTTATCAAGTTTGAAGGTGGTTTTTTAAAGTTATAAAGAAGAATAACTATTAAGTACATTAATGAACACTCAATCACCTAATGAATTAATTAAATTTCAGGTCTGTTTTCAAGTAATTCATGCATACATATTCTACTGTTAATACAATTAAATTAATCTTTGAAGCCTGTTGTTCATGTCTAACTGGTTGTTTTACATGTCTTTCACTTGCTGTGGTATAAGGACACGGCACTCACTGAGCATTTCAGTCTATAAATAATATTCTAATGAATCTTACTGTATTTGTTGATACCATTTGTATGTCATTTTATGCTTGTTATTAAATAAGAAATTAGAACAATTTTATATAAAATGAATCTATTTTCCATGTGTACTAGAGTTTATCCATTAAGCTTATGCTGTCTTAGTGTTTTTTCTGTAAACCTCTAGCAATGTTACTTTAATTTTTTGGTAGAACCCTTTTCATATACTGAGACTTTGTGTGTTAATAATTCATGTTATGAAGCCATGAGTGAATATCAAAATCTGAAGCCAAATGGCAAATTGAGTTTTTTATACTTGTTCTAAGACAAGTGAGTGAATGCTTCAGTATTTAATGTAGGTACAAGTTCTTGCTTTGCAGACCTGCATATGGACATTCATGACGGATTTCTCTACTCCTAGCAGGAGTAGAGGTTGTCACAAAACCACCAATTAGTGCACAGGCAAGACTTCACTGATTTTGCAAAATTAATTTTGTAAGGAGCCTGTGGTAGTGTCATGAACTGATTGGTTTAGAGTCTCTCAGAAAATTACAATCAAAGGTATTAGAGCAGCTTTAATATGATTTATAAAGGCACAACTTATATTTTGATGGCAAGGTTCACTCTATCACTTATTATGTGAATGAACCACACAAATGAAAATCAAGGTAAAATTGAGATAAAGATGGTTGATACAGAGGCTAAAGGCACAAAGTGTAAGGGAGACCCTTCTGTTAAGTCTCGATATTCAGAATAGACACCCCCTTGTACCCTAAACTCATGGCAGAGCGTAGATGCATCTGGATCTAGTTTTAGACTCAGACTTGGTCAAGGTTTTGTGTATACTGAAATGTATAAAGCAGAATCAAGTTAGAATCAAACTAAATTATTTGTATAATGTTCAAAAGTCAAAAGTGTAAGGGACACCCTCCCACTGAGACATGAGGTTCAAATTGGACCCCCTTGACAGTTTTGCCTGACCCTGCCCTCACTGCAAGTAAATACTCAAGTGTGACTTGCTATTGAATCTTGTTAAAACTTCTAAACTTTGATTAATTGTTGGTTTATATCAAAAGACATATTGTTACTTCTCTCGCAGATGAACTGCATCCTTTCACCTACATCAGAACCACATGCTCAGTGTCCCCAAGAGTCCAAAGTGCTGCTTAAATCTTATTACATACTTTTCAGAGAGATATTTCTTTTAATTTTAATTAACCTACTCTCACAAACTGGTTAATGCACAGTTTAAGTGTGGCCAGGAAAAGACAAAGGCACAAGTGGTTGCAAAATTTAAATAGCATTGTTGTAGTAACAAATGATGAAATAATCTGTTCTGAAGATTTATTCAAGTTTTACTGAGTATTTTTGGTTAATATCTTGACAATGTAATAGAGTGTAGCTTCATAACATTAACTGATGATTCTGTTGTGGGATAGGTTGCACTTAATTTGAAAGGCAGTGCCAGAACACAGTGGAACAAAATTAGTTTCTTAGTTATATACCTAATTAGCCAATTCCTGAAAGTATCCTACTACAGATGTTTTGCTAACCTTGGGTAACAGAAGATAAAAATTCCTGTGAGTTCTTTAATTTATCTAACCATAAAGGAAAGTAAAATATTATACAACTATCAAGTGTGTAGAAATATTTTTAATATAGCATACTTGAGCTAATGGATGAGCAAGCTTGTAAAGATCTATTTTTTCTATTGAATTATAATAATTTTATTAATGATAATTTTAGATACATGTTTAGGTTTCTCCTCTATCATTAATAATGAATGTTACGGGTATTTGAGTTTAGTAAATCTGTACCTGCTGGCTTCTCTTTCCTCTTTGTCTCCTTAGCTTTGATGCCATAATGAATTCTTTTAATGTTGTAAATTTCACTATAGCAAAGCAAATGTTACATTATAGTCACACCTTCAGCAGAAACCTCTTTCAAAAATTAATGGGAATCAATAATCTGATATTTTAGGAAACCTTTTAGTATAAATCATTTGCATGTATATTCATGCACATTGCTGTAGCAAATTGAGAAAAAGTCTGAAATAATTTTCTGCAGTCCATAAATTTTAACACTGCTGCAACCTACTGCCACAGAGAAAATGGAGAATCTAGCTAAAAGATGTGAGAAAACCAGCAGTTAGGATGGGTGAATTTTAGACACAAATATAAATGAGTGGAAATTGATCATAGAGAATTATTAACCACATAAAATATGATTGGAACACTGCTCCATTTATCACATTACACCTCTAAGCAGAATTTTGCTAAAAAGCTTGTACTTCTCTGATAAGAGGGTTTAAATTTAAAATCTCAAGTCAATAATTTTGTAGCGTTAAATTTACCTTCAGCTAAATTATACAAGTTTCACTTTACATTTCATTTAGAAGGTAAGGCTATAGATACAAATGTTGAGAATATATTGCTGAGGTGAGCAGCTCGAGAGAGGCCGCCTTCAACACTGAAGCAGAGCAGGGGAATCTCACCGTCCAGGAGCCTCACCTCAGAGCGGCAGCAGCCACCGAGGGAGCCTCAAGCGCCCTCCAAGCCTTGCCCAGGAGCCGGCAGCTCAGCTGAGGCGAGCAGGGACTG
>JBCJKH010070464.1:38398-48925 GCA_039877255.1 Loriculus beryllinus
GTTACTGGACTGTTACCCGTGGGAGTTATATTCTTTGGATTCTCCTCCCCATCCCTCTGGGAGCAAGGGAAGAAAGGAGGTGGGGAAGTGAGAGAACATGTGTGGTTCTGGTTTCCCAGCTGGGCTTAAACCATGACACCACGTGTTTTCAAGATGTACCAGTCTTCTAGGATAGTCTTTTCTATTAAAGATTTGTTAGCCCTGTTTCCTAGGCCACCTACACAAGACCAAAGCCTCCTCTCCAGCTAGCAATTTGCTTTATAATTGTTCCCATTAGAACAATTCATTAATTGTTCCCGTTGGTGTATGCATTTTCCCAGGTCATTCTGACCTTTTAGGAGGCTCCTGTATCTTTTCAAGCTTTTCCACAGCAACACATATTCCAGTTTTAATTATATGCCTATGGAGCTTGAGTGACTCTAGTTGTACATACTTTTGTTACTGTTTGGTGTAAAATTGGTATTACAATTACTCTTGCCTTCCTTGTTTAGCAAATGCTATGCATTTTATTAGTACATGGTACTTTGAAGTTCACAATCCCACAGGGATTACAACAGAGTATGCCACTGTCTTCACTGTTTTCAGTCCTCTACACACTCCCTTCAGTTCCTTCTAGGAGGAGGATGAGCCTCTTAAGAGACTAAGATTATGGGGTTGCCTGGGAACTATTGTATGATAGGTTCCGTGCAAGCCAACCACATTCCACCATGTAAGTAGTAGCTGCATTTTACCCTAAAATTTCCTTAATGTTATAATATGACTTTGAGGGACTGGGGAAATTTTCTTTGATTTCCCCCATTTTCTCTCACCTAGAAGGACTGAGGCACAAGAATATCACATATTTTTTCCAGGGAATCATTCTGAGGGTTAAGATTCAAATATATATATACACAAATGTATCTTTCTATACAAAAGAAATGCATGTATGTGCCATGTGAATGTTATATGCATGACTAAGGCCTAATTTTTAAAAGTAACTAGTTTCACTTTTCACTGGAGGAAAGCAGATGATTATAAAGATACGATGGTACTGCTGTTTGTAAAATTTGGGGAAGAAATTTAATAGAAATGGATTCTAAGTTACAATAATAGCATAGAGAATAAGGAATGGAATATACTAATAAAAGAATCATTTAAATGGGAAGTCATCATCTTACAAAATTTTCATCTTTATTTTGGAAAAGACCTTAGTTTTTCCATCCAGAAATTTTCATTGTTATTTTAAATAGTCTCATATTAATTCTAATTAAATAGTCTCATATTATATTTCTATGGAAATTTATATGGAAAATGTCTATGGAAATTTACACTTTAAAAAATCTTGGTTTTTCCAAGTGTAAGCAATTTCAGAGGTAATAGAGTAGATCGGGAAAATCACTGTATGAGGATACACTCTTATAGTGAATCTAGAAAATTTATTCAGATAGTATTAGGTGATGGAAGGTCAACAAAGATGGTCCAGGAGGTGGGAACTGGCACATTGGAGAGAAGGTTAAAGTACATCAACATATTGCCTTACATAAAGTAAGGCAAAGCAAAACAGTGAACAAACAAAAGGTGCATTTACTGATTCTGGCATCTTCAGAGTTCTGAATTCTCATTTTCATTATCCATTTGTTTGTTTGTCTGTATACATAATGCACAGTGATTTCAGCTGGGATTTGGATCCTTTCTATTTAATGATTCTGTATTTGTTTACCCCTAAATTACCTATAAATGACAATAAATGATGATGATATATGCATCTAGGAGTAAAAAATAGGTTGATATACATATTTTTACTATAGTACCTTTAAACTCAAAGAGATTGTTCATATGAGCAAAACCAGACATGCAATTAGTGTGGCCAGAAATGATTAAAGTGCATTCTAGTTTTGTTCTTGAATACTGTGTTTATAAAGATGAAAGGGCTCATGATTTTAGAGAGATAAAATCCTTTTATCTGTAGCAGGGTGGAGACTGTCTAAATTTTTATGTAGTAAGTGTTTCCACTGGCTCCTTTAGATTTTCTTATGTTTGATATTAGGACACATTTATACACCTTTATTAAAGATTGTCCTAATTTGTTAATTGCTGCTTCCCCTACAAACATCTCTGCTTCTTATCAGCTTCAGAGTAACTCTTACAAGTTAGATTACAGATAAATCCTGCTTAACAGCCATTTACGCTTTTCAGCAGTATGTTTATCTCATGTCTTATTAGCAGTCATGAGAATAAGGGACACATCTTTACTTTTAACTGAACTATTCTCTTTTGTCCTAAGATGACTGAGTTGAACAACGTTTCCTGGTGGCTGAGCGTTAGTATGGACAATTTTGGATTGATATCATAAAATGCCTGGGTTTTATTTGCAAAGTTTGATGTGATTTGCTTGAACTAACACCATGCATCTAGATTTATTACATCATTGCAGTCTCTTAATGTGTATGGGTTTGTTTTTTTTTTTTTTTTATTTCACCTGGTTTCATAAACCGGTCAGCTCTTGAAATGCTAAACTCTGCTTTCGTATGTGATTCATGAAGAGACTTGAAGCTTAATAAATAAAATAGCCAGTACATTTACTGTTGAAGGAAGAATTCTTAGAAGTGTTGCTGGCAAGTCCTTCTATCTGCCAATATTTCTGTTTCTTAAGTAGTCCTGTGTTTGTTAATATAATGCCAATAATAATAATAAAAAAAACCCAAAACAACGGAACACCAAGAAACCAGCAAATAATTTAGAGAGCTTTTGAATCACAAAGAAAAACTACAGTCTAAACTACAATTTACAGAAAACCAGAAATGGCTTATTACAATTCAATCAACAATCTTCTTTTCCTTAGATCAAAATCAATATTTTGAGGGATAGAGATCTGAAAATTAGGATTCCATAAAAATATTTTTGATGTATTAAATAGTGTGGTAGTTGTGTGTTATCATTATTTCACTGATATAGCATACTTAATTTTTCCCAAGAGCCTTTCAGACCTAGTTGGCACTTTTCTTACAAGACAGGGAATTTACTAAAGGCAAAGGTTTACGGAAAGGTTTATGTACCTTGGCCACACTTGGGTCCCCATATTGCTAGACTGATTATGTGGAAAAACCAATAAATGTTACACATTGGAAGGCAGAGACACACTTTTTGAGGTTCTTGAATGCCAATGAACAATTGCTTCAGTCCTTGGCACAGCTAGCTTGAGAAGAACTACTGTTGTTGAACATTTCATTTTGTGATTCAATGATTCTATGAATGTGCAAAGTTCATTACAATAGACACTGCCTTCTAATATGTCTCATTATGAAGGTTCACTGGACCTGCATTTCACCTATCACATCTCCCATTATTCCCCAAAACGTTTCACAAAATATGTCTCAGAATCCAGTGACTCTTCTGAGCGATAACTTGCCCTTTAACAGAGTATCAAGTATTGTCAGTACAAAATTATGGTATCACCTCAAAAATAAGAGTTTGTGGACAGCCTATAGCAAGCAGAATTAAATAAGAAATTCAATCAAATACTGTACTGATTATGTTACTCATTTGCATATATAATTAAATAAGCTGCCTTCAATCTCAATGTCCTGCAGCTCATGAAGAGTTTTAATCCTCCTTCAGTGACATACAGCACAATGGCTTCTTGGCTTACTCTAGACAACTACCAGTCAAACTCATAAAATACACCCTTATGTATTCCAGTTATGGAGTATTTTGCAAAATAAGCAAATTAAAGACTTTCCAGTTATATGTAATAGTTGGAAAAATATTGCTGTTTGGGGAGGAGTTAGGAGTTTTTTTGTCTTTCAGTCTATTTGTAAACATCAATTTTTTGGAACACCACAAGGGTTGACTGGAGAAATATCATTCGAGACACTATTCTGATAGTTTTGTCAGACAAACTAATGTCTCAACATTCTCGATCTTGTGTTCAACTGGGCATACAGATCCAATGCAGTAATTTTGAGATTCTGTAAGCTTTGTTGCCAGTGATTTATTGGAGATTGATGCTGGAAATTCAACATTTGAATTATAAAGATGGATAAAAATGATTGGAATGTATGTAGATATATGGGTTTTATCTACTAGTTCCAAGAGGAGGTGAGAGTCCCCATCTGTGAAAAAGGAAATGTAAATATAATTTTATGTTCTGTTAAACAATCGTCAAACTATATCTTCAGAATTGTTTTGCAGAGCTGTAGAATCATTCTAGCTATTTCAATAACTATTTATATTTTATATAAAAAGGATTTTTTTGAACAAAAGGCTCTGTCTGTGAAGCTGAGTTGAGAGCATTCATGCTCAGTGAACAACCTTTTCCATTGCATATATGATAGGGATATCTGTGGAACAAATTACATTTATCATATATTTATTTTCATTTTCATTCTGCACATTAATCCACCTCCTATGGGGCTGGAACTCACCTGTGATTCCTTGATTTCAGTTAACTCTTTGGCATAGTCTTGAGTGATTGTCTTCACTAATGGTTTATCAGAATTTTAATTCCTGTATTATTTATCATGAAGAGGAGGATTGATACACTGTTGGGTGAGGAGAAGATTGCTCCTCCTTCAAAAATTTGTGGTTCGTTGGTTAGTTTGTTTTCTTTTCCCACAGAAGCCTCAAGAATATTTGCATTTATTTAGATTTTTCAAAGCACACAAAATGTTTCTTCCAGGAAAAATTCAGGAAGACGGATGTGTTTCACCCAGAAAAAGCCACATGAAATTAAATTTAGGTCATCTTCCAATCTGTGGTTGTGTGGGATTATTTTTGTTTTGAGTGTACGTCCTTTGGTTTAGTGTGGTTTCAGAAGCGAGACTTTAAATTTGTTGAATTCTGTCTATTCTCTGTTCTTCTCACATAAGACTGTGAAGGGTAAGTTTCTGTGCCCAGGAATATGTCTCCAAAAGACTTTTTTGAGGCTTGTTAGGAAGTTCACATAAACTAGACATAGTTCTAAGGGTAGATGGGTTAGTGGGCAAAGTGAAAGTTAGGAGCCATACATGATGAACACAATTTGTCTCATGACTATTATATCCATAGATGGATATAATAAAATGTATTCACTGAGCATAATAAAATGCAGTCACCTTTCCAACATTACTTACGCAACGGCTGTTTAATAGTGCACAACAACATAGCAGTAATACACAACCACTTTAGTGGCAAAATATTCCCTTTGCTATTATGCAGAGAGATAATAATAATGAGGGGCACAATGCAATTAAGAACATTGTATTTAAGTACCTGAAGTACAGAGCATTCAACTGAAAATATGTTATGGGCCATATAAGGACCATAACGACCAGGACATCAATTTTTCTGAAAGAGCTGCCCTGAAAACCACTACTTGGTTTTCTCAGGTAGTGTGAAGTACACTTATAAAGGGTGGAATCAAGAGCACAAACCTACATACACATACACACACACACACACAAAAGAAAAAAAAAAAGTAAAATGTTGCATTGTGGAAATGTGGATCTGTCCTATACTTGTATGTGTGCAATTAGAAAAACTTTTCCATCCTGTACGTTTATATGGTATTTTAGTTACATAAAAAGAGCGAGAAGCTCAAAGTCCCAGTTCAAAGCAGCTAAAAATGATCAAAGTGTTTGAGGTTATGCAATAATGCAGTTCGCAAAATTAAGTGTGAGTTTGAACTTTGACAGCTTAAATTTTCAAATCAGCCTAAACTTCAAAGGATTTATTATCTTCTTTCAGAAATACATTTGGAAAAAAAAAAAAAAAAAAAAGGCATAGGTTGACATCTACTTATTGTCCCTATAGTGGAAATTCCTTGCTTTTGACATGTCTTGTCTCTGAGGCTTGGATTTACAAGCAACTAGACACTGCTATGCAGCAATTTTCAAATCCATAAAACTTCCTTTGAGAAGAAACTCATATGCTAGCGTAAGGTTTGTGCTTTCAAATGGACTTCCACCCTCAGCTGTTTCTTTACATTATTTGATGGTTACCACTTGACCCTCCTTTTCTGGAATGTGAATGAGGGCTATATTGATACAAATTTTTCAAGAGGTAATTGTCAGATTCATAATTAAGAATAGAGTTTTAAAATAAAATTAGTGCCCCAAGTGTAAAATGAATAGGTGTTATCAAAATGTCTTTGCATTTTTATCATTGTAACAAACCAGGCTTCAGACAAAAGTATTCTCACGTAATTCCGGGCAGCATTTTGTAAACAAGAATAGCTTGAGGGGTGAAAGCTACTTTTGGGCAATGCTAAATAAGAAAGGCTATTATCATGCAGAAGGTGTTTAATAAAGCTGTAAATTTACAGAAAAGTAAGCTAAAATGTTCTACTTATAGTGTCATCAATTTTACGGCCCTCTTACTTCTTTACTAGGGGTTTAATTTACCCTTCTGGCAAAAAGAAAAAAAAGGAAAGGAAATGACGCATCAAACATTTTAATGAACAAGAGGTATGTAAAATAAACAGGAAGTAGAGCTTCTATCACTGATATGAGATCACTTTTTATCTTAGTTTCCTTTTCTCTTCATTTGCTCAGGGTTCTTCACAATTATTTTGCTTTCCCACCACACCTCTGGGCCTGTTTGCCTGCTTCTTTCTCTCCATTGAGAGATACCTTATTCTCAGAGGAGAGTACAAAATTCCTGTCTGGTGCTGCTTTTTTGTAATGGCGGTATTTTCTATTTCTAATAGGTGTTGGAGAACACATTGTATAAGAAACCTGATTTGGGTTTGAGAGATGCAGCTTTCTATTGCAGATTCTACTCTTGGCTGGAATATGGTGTCAGATAAATCATAGCATGCCTTGTGTATATATGCCGCAGTCTTTTCTGGTAAGTACTGGGGATAGTGTGTGATTAACAACTTGTGTAAACTTTTAGAAAGCACTGTAGTGTGGATGAATACTGGAAGGGAAGAGTTGAGAAGAGCAATAATATTAAAATGTATTATTCTACACTGAATATTTTAAGACCACTGTCTTGATTACTTCAGAACGGGCCTACTAATGGAATTACTTAGAAAGAGTAGCAGTGCAGTTCCTACTTTCTTAGATTATCAGTCAAGTTACTTAAACATGGTAGAGATTTTTTTCTCATTGCTAGCTTTATTTGATGCCTCAATCAATGTTTTTTCTCTGTAAGAAAATGAAAAAAGTGAAAGAAAAAAAACAAATAAAAGAGTTCATTCACCATAATCAAATCTGATTAGCTGGCATTCGGCATTCGGTTCAGCATTACACTTAAACCAGTGAGAATCTTTAGAACATTTTATCATAAATAATGCTTTCTAAGGTGCATGAGTCAAAGAAAATATAATCTTATCTAAGAGCAACCTTACTTAATCATTCATGGTGAGAAAGACCCCTTATTATTCACAACGTATGTGACACAGTTGATCATGTTAACATGTAATCAATCCTACTCTCTCACATTGCCTGAAACTTTAGTCAATCAGCATGATACTGGTAGTCAACCTCATAGTGATATTTCTGTTTGCAAATGTTGGCAATTATTCATTAAATAATTTGTACCACCAGCAACTAACCTCTCTCTCTTTTGACTATAATTTGAAATCTAATGATGATGGGAAATAATGGATTTAGAACTTCATAGTGCAGTTTCTCACACTGCTACTGAATGATTGAAAAAAAAAATTTAAATTCTGATATTTATGTATGATTATCACAAAAAAATGTATATATCATTGTTCACACTCCTGATGATCTAGCAGGAAAAATAATTTTCTTTTGTTAACAAATTTTTTACAGTGAATATTAAATAGTTTCTTCTTTGAATAAATGAGTCAGATAAATCAGTCCACCTTATACAAAATCAATATTTTGAAATTCAGGCTTGGATTCCTTTTCAAGGTTAGGCTTTGTCCAAATGTTCTTTAAATCTGATAATTAGACATCTTCTCTGGATTGGCTAGTCTTAAAAAGAATTGAAAACAACAACAAAAAATAAAACCCAACCCTGAAAAACATCAGTATATGGTCATGAAAAATGCAAATATAACGCACTGTTGCTCTCAATTCAGAGAGATCAGGAGTAGATATTATAATTTTATCATTTAAACTTTGTTAATTGGTTCAGACAAATATACTCTGTATTAAAACCCATTTTCTTCTATTCTTAAATAGTATATATTATTTGCTGGCACAAAAAAAAAATCTGTTTGACCTATGTCTTGTCATATGGAAAGAAGAAATGTCAATGCATAAATTAGCTGAATGAAGATCAGTATTTTTCTAACATTACGTCACATTAACGTACTTATCCATATAAAGCATCTTACTTTGAAATTGAAAATGCCTTTAGTCTAGGGGCTTTACATGTGAGCACTGAGTAGTTAAATCACTTTGTATTTCTTCTGACAGATATTGTCAAATATAATGTTATAATTTTGTGTATTTGTACTTAAACCCCATTGTGTAATCAAGGAGAAATAGCCCACAGGGACATTAACTTTGTCAGAGATGTTACTGTAAGACTACCTTTGCTAATGTTTTTTCAGATCATATTTTTGTTGTAACAAAGATTCATCTGCAGTTTTGCTGTCATTACTGCAGTGTGTATTTATTTTTGAAGGTGAATTGCTTTCATATAACACTTAAAAAGATCATATTGGAGACATGCAGTCATTCTGGTCTTCTTTTCAAGTACACGTTGTATTTAGACATCAACCTTCCATAATTATACATTTATGTTCAGTCTCTCTTTTTTTTCTTTTTTTGGCTAAATTATAGATATTAAGTATAACTGAAATTATCAAGCTATTGTACATATTTTTGCAGTCTTATAGCCATACCTGTCTATTCAGTTAATGAATAAGTTAATTTCCTTAACAGACTTTAAGTAGTTCTCCAGCATTAGCAAAACATTATAATTTTCTTATGAAATGTTTTCATAATTTCAAAATACTGAATTGTCTCAAGCTTTAAGCTACTCCCAGACATTTTTAATGATGAACTGGAAGACTTGACCTCTAAAGAATGTAGATTTCTAGGCTTTCAGCCAATGTACTTTTCCTATGTACTAATAGACATGGAGTATTGTGTGCAGTTCTGGTGTCCTCAACATAAAAAGGACATGGAACTGTTGGAACAAGTCCAGAGGAGGGCCACGAGGATGATCAGGGGACTGGAGCATCTATCATACGAAGACAGGCTGAGAAAGTTGGAGCTGTTTAGCCTGGAGAAGAGAAGGCTGTGGGAAGGCCTCATAGCAGCCTTCCAGTATCTGAAGGGGGCCTTTAGGGATGCTGGGGAGGGATTCTTCATTAGGGACTTTAGTGACAGGACAAGGGGTAATGGTTTAAAACTTAAGCAGGCGAGGTTTAGATTGGAGATCAGGAAGAAATTCTTTATCGTATGGGTGGTGAGGCACTGGAATGGATTGCCTAGGGAAATTGTGAATGCTCCGTCCCTGGCAGTGTTTAAGGCTAGGTTGGATGAAGCCTTGGGTGGCATGGTTTAGTGTGATGTTTCCCTGTCTATGGCCAGGGGGTTGGAACTAGATGATCTTAAGGTCCTTTCCAACCCTAACTATTCTATGATTCTATGATTTGGAGAGCAGTGAATATGTCAGAAGTATCATTTATTCAGTTCTGTTGGAAACACAGTCACTATGCTTGTAGTAGGAAGCTAAAGAACACAGGCATGGGTTCAAGAGCTCCCTGTGATTAGCTATGCTGTTAAATGTTAGCATGACCCCTAACTTGATTCTGGACTGTGCCAGCTGTGCCTGGGCACAGTCTGGGAGTCACCAGGGACAGGGGATCATTCCTAACAGGCCATTTGGACTTGGCTAGTATGTTTTGGGAGGGAAGATGACTTAGGTCTACGGACTGATGCAAGCTATGTGGTGCCAGCTGGCCTCGGGTTCACAGAATGATCCACAGCCTATTTAATTTACTGGTGTAGATGTAGCCAGTAGAACTGTGGCCAGCACAACAAAAGATGAGGAAGAAAAGTTTCAGTACTCAAGAATATTTTCATCTTAATGTCAGCAGTGCTTCAAGTCACCTTTTCCTAAACCTGTATAAAAACTATTATTTTTAAATAAAATATAATTTTGAAGTTAGAAAGAATTATCTTTGCTCATTTAATTTAAGCTGCCCAAGCTAGGAAGTGCTCTAGGGAAGCATTTTCATGGTGCTCTGAGTGATTTCATACTTATCTTTTTAATTATCTTCACTCATAATAAACTCTGCTTTGTAACAGCAAGTAGTGCTCAACCTTCCTCTAATTAATGAATAGGTTAATGGACAACCTGCAGAGTCAGAATATGCTAATTTAGAGAGAATCTAGTTACTTTAGTGAAACCTACTGATGCACTTCAAGTTGCCCAAATTTTGACCAGTAAAGTAGAACAGCCTTTAAAGGCAGAAACCAATGGTCACTGTCAGTAAAGCTGGAGTTAAAAGCAAAGAAAAAACTGTGTCTTTAAATCTGTCACAGTACTGAGAATCGTTACACTTCAAAATTCTGCTTCTTTAAAGGCTTTTCATGAATTATACATTACAGACATGAAGATGATACCTGTTATTGTATA
>JBCJKH010070467.1:0-10104 GCA_039877255.1 Loriculus beryllinus
TAAACCATGGCACCCAAGGCTCTCTCCAACCTGGCCTTGAACACTGCCAGGGATGGGGCACTCACAACTTCCTTGGTTAACCCATTCCAGTGCCTCACCACCCTTACAGTGAAGAATTGCTTCTTACATCCAATCTAAACTTCCTCAGTTTAAGTTTTAGCCTGTTACCCCTTGTCCTGTCACTACAGTCCCTGATGAATAGACCCTCCCCAGCATCTTTATAGGGCCCCTTCAGATACTGGAAGGCTCCTATGAGGTCTCCATGCAGCCTTCTCTTGAATTTCTGTTATCTCTATTCTGCTTATCAACACCAGGAACAGTTTTACTCTGAATTCAGGTAGATATGTAAGTATTTATTATAATAATAATTAAAAAAAACCAAACAACAATTTGACAAACATGGAATCTAAGCTTTACTTTTAATTAAGGGAGACAATTTTAGCTAGAAGACATCATTTGTTCAGTACTCATCAGCTTTTTAGACACATTGACATTGAATACTCAAAAGCATGATATCACACGGAAAGTCTGATCTGCTGATCATGCTGGTGATCTCTTTCATTTCCCAATGGGACACTCAAACAGCATTGTGAATCTTTTCCTCATATTTTTTTGAAGGGCTTCATCATACAAGCAGAACTCCAGAAAGTGTCTGCAGTGGTGCACTGAACCTTCCTGCTGGTTCCTAGAAAGCAGTTAGGAAGGAACAAGAAATGTGTGAGCAGTTTGCTCACATGTCAGTATGAGCCTGCCTATTTTGTTTGTGAAGAGCACTGAATAGGCAGAAGCTGAAATTACAATCTTATCATCAAAATAGACTGATTCATGGTTTATATGCAGCTAACTGCTTACTACTTAACCCAATTTTAGCTGCATCCCCATATGCAGCCTGTTTCAGTCTTTAGATGCTTTCAAGTCAGTTGAGGAATATTAATTTGTTCCTCAACCCAGAAGTGTGCCCAATTCTTGGGTCAGCTGTCAAAGAAAGGGAAAACAGTCATTTGCACCAGGTTGCTTGCTTTCTTCTATTTGATCAGATGACAGATGATTAATCAAAACTAAAGACTTCTTACAAGCAGGCAGTTCTTCGTATTTAGGAGTCCACATTATTTAACCCAACACATGCCTTTTGTGAAGTATTGTTTGCCATTATTATGTATCGTTTATCCAGCAGCAGCCCCTGAATGAATTAACTGAAACTCTGCCTTAACTTGTATGATCAGAGTTTGTAATTCAAACAGGAACATTCAGGCCCTGTATTATTTAGGTAAGGGAAGTTTATTACTTCACATTTATAAAGCCTTGGTTCTCCTGTGCCCTATGATTGCAGAGGTCTTTTATCAGCACGACCAGGAAGTTAACTCACATCCATTTAGAAAAGAAACCAGACTCAAGCAGCTTGAACATGAGATTACAGTTTCTGCAGCTCTATAAGAATATACTGTGACTTTCATCTTAATAACACAGTGTATTTGAAAGCCATTATGGACAGCTGGGCAGCTGCTAGAAATCAGTGAATAACTCTCAAAGCCAAATGAGTTTCACTTTACTGTGAGGGTGCTGAGGCACTGGCACAGGTTGCCCAGAAAACCTGTGGATGCCCCATCCCTGTCAGTGTTCAAGGCCAGGTTGGATGGGGCTTTGAGCAGCTTGGTCTAGTGGAAGGTGTCCCTGCCCATGGCAGGGGGTTGGAACTGGATGAGCTTTAAGGTCTTTTCCAACCTAAACCATTCTATGATTCTGTGATTCACCTGTTAGCAGGGTTTGCTGAGGACTTGTCCTCTTCTGATTCTTGCAAAGCAAGGCATTCAATGTGTTCTGTGATTTTGGAGCATGTCCTGATGGTGCTTTCAAACAGGTGTTCCTGACTTGCTCAGTCCATTTGAAACTCCCAACTGCTGAATCAAGAATGAATATAGGAAACTAGTGTGTACTTCCTTATTCAGCACTGCCAACCTAGAATGTTTGAAGTTTGTCTGGGTAGATGGTAGTGACATTTAGATAACAGGCCCATTACAGGTGACCTGGTTGCTCTCTGAATGACCTTTATGCTTGTAAAATCAAACAGGTTGTCCTTCTCCTTGAGGGAAATAACACTTCCATGTTTCCTATCAGTAAGGTACTTCTGTCTCGATAAATGCCTTTGATTACATCTCTCTACGAAAATTTGCTTAGTTAAAGGTTCAAATATCTCTTAGGAATTTGATCTGGGCAGCCAATATGTAGCTTGACTTTACAGAGATGCAAGCCATGGGGCAAAGGCTCAAGAAGTCTGCCTGCCTTCAACCTCCTCAACGTTTGTGCATGTGCACAATCAGCATTTGTTCTTAATGAGGTTATAGCTGCCCTGGAGCGAGGATGCGTGCTGGGTGGAAAGCCCAGCATCGGCACTCACACTGTGTGCTGGGGCTGGCTTTAGACACCGTGACCCTTCGAAGAGTAGGTGCATTGCATTTTGAAAGTCCATGGTCCCTCAGGGATTCTGACCCATGTGGTGAGAAAATGAAAGATGGATTTTCTAAGCCCAGGCTTGCTCTCAAAGGAGCACGAAGGTCAGTTTCACAGTACTGTATGCAGCTACTGCAGTAAATCAGAACGGTTTCCAAGGGCCTCCAGCTGTGTTACAGCTCTTCTGGTGCTACTCCTGGAACATTACTGGAAGGAAAGGCAGTATCTTACACAAGGGCTATGATCCTATAAATATTGCTGCTCAGAATCCACCTCCATGGAAACACTTTTGAGATACAGAACTTTGGTTTCTACATCAGTAACCAAAATCTCTGGCTCTTTCTGGGTTGGCTTGACCGACTCCTGCAGATAAGAACAATGAAGGAAAGATCTCTCTTGCCTAAAGGCAGGATTTTTGTTGTTCCCTGTCTGAGATCATAAATAAGCAGTTGCCTGATAATTTACAGGCTAATTCAAAGTGATGTTGCTTTTCATTTACCTCACTGAGTCCTGTTAATAGCACCTCAGACCGAAAACTTTAGTGCTTTAGCAGTCAAAAGTGCAAGAAAGCAACATAAGGAAAAAAAAAAAACAATTAATTTTTCAAGATGAATCACAGTAGCAATAGCTTCTATCTATGTGCCTCTTGTGTTAATGTACAATCTGATTTTCTAATTTTAAATTCATTTTGAATCCTGCCTCTTTCGGCTCTGTGAAATTTGTGGTCATGACCTCTACTTCTTGCGTAATTACTGCTAATGAAGAGCTTAAAATGCCTCATTGAGTTGGAAAGCTATTTAAATACTTGTTATCCAGCCCAAAGTCTGAATTCCCTATTGCCTTTGGTGTATTTTTGCATTGAAGGACAAGTTATGAGTGCTAACAGACTGGCTGCACTTGAGAATTGGTCCAGCTATCAACCACAGGTGGAGGCTGAACTTCATCCTAAAAGCAGTCCATGCTCTCTTCATTTGCTGAAATAATATGCTAGCAAAGGCAAGATTTTGCCAAATGTGGGGAGGGGGAAATGGCATTGATCCTCTAACCTCTCTTTCCCTTTTCCACCAGCAGTGTTGCCTTTTTTCTCCTTTACATGATTCAGTCTTATATCCAAGCAATGAGAAATAAGCAAGATATGCAGGCAAGTCTTTGGTGATGTTGTCTTGGTTTACTGATATTGTGCGAGGTTGCATGGGTGGAGGATGTGGCCCAGAACATTTTCTTTAGTTGTCCATGACTGAAACTGGAGCAAACTGAGCTGCTGTGGAGAGCTAATGCTTGAGTCTTGGACCTATAGATCTGATTTTCACAATCTGAAAGCTTTACCTGGTTTTGTTGTTGTTAAAAGGGTGTTCAAACATAATCTCTTGGCTCCAAACCTGATTGAAGGAGTGTTTGAGTGCTTAAGAGTGGCCTTTGAGAGCCTGATCTGCTACCCTACAGGTGTCCTGTGTGCCCTTTGCTGTGCTACTCCTCCTCTCTGAGCCTGGTTTCCCATTTATTCCAAAGGCATGCTTCCCTGCTTCTGGGAGAACTGTGAGGATAGCTACGTAACAGATTTCTGAGCCTTTCTGAATGGGGGTATTATAGAGAGGTGAGAACTGTTTGGTGAAAGAGGCTGTAATGACATATCGGAAAAGCCCATTTTCTCAACCTTAGTCCAATTGGGAAGCTTTTGACGTCTATATGGTATAGATAGCTTTTCAGCTTTTCTGTTATGGATAAAGCATGCTAGTCTTGGTTTTGATCTCTTCCCAGATAAGAAGCTGGGGCTAATGCTGTACCAGTGAGCCTTACACATCCCATGTTTAGTTAAAAACTGAGGTAGAGGACAAGCGATCGGCTGAAGCTATAAGAACTGATTCCTGTAGCTTCTCCAAGAGGTGGACAGGTAGAGATTGTAACCATCTTCTCCCACAGATGATAGAAATGAAAAATCAGGAGTGGCTGGAGAAGCAAAGCCTCCTGGATTTGAAGGAAAAGGTACCTCAGGTAGGAGGAACTAAGGAACTCCTAGAATCACAGAACAGTCAGGGTTGGAAAGGACCTTAAGATCATCCAGTTCCAACCCCCCTGCCATGGGCAGGGACACCTGACACTAAACTATGGCACTCAAGGCTTTGTCCAGCCTTGTCTTGCCTTGAACATCTCCACGGTTCCTTGGGCAACCCATTCCAGTACCTCACCACCCTTACAGTGAAGAACTTCCTCCTTATATCCAGTAAGTCAGTCTCTTCAGAGCTTAATTCATAGCTAATTTGCAAGGGACAGAACTAAGACCAGAGAAAGTATGGCATTGGAAAGCACAAGCAAGACAGTTAGATATGCAAAAATATCTTTATTAGGCTGTGTTTTGATATTTGCTCATGTGATAAATGCTGGTAGTTATAAAGTGCTATTTTGGGATGAGTTATTTTTGTGGGGCAATGGCAAATTGGGGTGCATACAGTCGATAATAATGTCCATGGTGAAAGAGGGTTGGCACTGGGGCCACTGCACTTGGGGCAGTGTGTGAACTGGATGACTGGATTCCTTTGTGCTTTATTTTTTTGTGTGGATAATGTGGCACTCGTCCTCATCCTTGTACTGAAGGTGTGCAAGGGGTACTGAGGCATGGTCAGGAGGGTAGTGCTAGCAGTACAAGCACTCCTCTGTGGCTGATCTGACTTATGTTTCTAAAGTTGCCCCTGAGTGGAACTGTAACTCCAGCTTCACAATACAGAATAGCCCGCTTGCCTGCAATGGAGTTAGCGATTGTGAGGATGGAAAAGATGAGCAGAACTGCACTCACAGTAAGGATGCTCTCGATTAATTTTCTTCCTGTCTTCTATCACCCATCCAATCTCAACTTGAATACTGGATGCCATATTCGAAGAGTTAAGAAGTGCTATCAAATCTAACTCGGGCTATATAATTCTGTTCACTTTTCTGATATAAACTAGCTGTTATTGACTTTAAACTGGTTTTTTTTAATGAGCTCTCGAACATCTGTTTCAGCAAAATACTGGCAGGAGAATTAAGTACTATGGGTGGAAGACAGGCATCTGGGGATTTAAAGCTTGAATCCCTGATTTTATCTCTTTAAAACATAATCTGTGCAAATTATTTCCTAGATCTGATTTACCATCTGTAAATAACCATGAAAGTGATAGTTTCCCTGGAGCCATTTTCAGGGTTATAAGATTAATATGTTTAAAATGCTATGGAAGCTATAAATTTAGCATTAAGCATGTGAAAGCTTTGAATCAGCCATTTCTTTAACTCTTTAGAATAAATGGACAAGATACTTCTGTGTGTTAACAAAACTGGGTTTGAGTGGCCTTATTTATTGAGAGCCACAAGGAAATACACAATCCAAAGTCGAGGATTGCAATTTAACTGCATACAATTAGCATGACTGCTTTCACTATGATCTTATATTTCAGTAGTAAATATGACAAGAGATTCTTTCCAGACTACTGGATATTTTCTGTTTCTAGCCTAACATTTGCTCTACAGATTACTTTTTACTACTATATCCAGGCTCATTAGTGCTATGAGAAAGGACTCAGCCAACTTGAGGAACCTTAGTAGTTCTACTTGAATAGTTTATTCTACTTAGAGATTTGTTTAAGCTAAAGTGCTCCTTTGCAATGTTCCCTCCTATCTATTAGTATGTGCATGAATCTTTTATTTCTGCAGACATGTGTCAAGCTGACCCAATAGTCTCTCTTTTTATTTTGTTTACCCTTCCTTTTCCCTCCAACTATTTCAGGTATTCCTTGCACCAACCACACATTCCAGTGCAGGAATAACATTTGCATTAGGAAACAAAATGCAAAGTGTGATGGGACTGTGGACTGTATCGATGGAAGTGATGAAAGCAGCTGCAGTAAGTCCCTCTCAAATGTTCAGCTTTTTGAACTTGGAACTTTTTACACAATAAAGCTTCCTGTTTTGGAGTGGGTATAGTGCATGCAGTGGGTATTGAGAAGTGGGCAATGCAGCCTCCAGTTTATTGCATGCCCTCAGTGATGGGCGGAAATTATCAGCTATCGGTTTACTTCAGGTCTGGTTGAAGTTCTTGTGGGAAGGTGAGCTTACTGTTAGTCTTAGCTGTAAAGTTTATTGTAGCTCTGTTAAGGAGCAGGGAAACAGGGTTAATTGCAGGGTGAACTTGGCTAGCTGATAAGGCAGCGTTTTTGCTGCCTGCAGCAGTGTCAGGTTGTCAGTGTCAGATTGGAGTCACACTGGATTTGGACTTCAGGAGTTACACCGCTGCAATGAGATACAAACCACTAACTCTTCACTTCTCTCTCCTGGACAGAGAAGATGCCAGTATATCATAGGATGAAGTTAGGTTCTAGTCTCAAATCTTCCTATAGTAACCCCTGTAGAAGCTTTCCTGTTTGTTCTGCTGTAAAGTAAATAGGTGATTGTTACTGCATTAGCAGTAGAAGCGGGGTTCGGATTTGTTCTTTAAACTGAATATTCTCAGGTGTTTCTGGCCTGCTACCTGTATGCCTTGGATTCAGTAAGGCATCTTAGAAGCCTAGCTGTAAGTCTGCTTGTGTTTGGAAACATTAATGATGCTTTTGACACTTTGAGTGCCGGAAAGTGCCCAAAAGCCCCACTTGTGTGTGGGGCTAAGACTCCTGACCAGAAGCTTTATGTGCATGCAGTAGAGATGGACGAATGGCCTTACAGAATGGTCTTTCTTCCTTCAGACTTCAGTGTGCATTTTTTCATGCTGAGAGGTTACTTATTCACCTGTGAGTTAGTAATATGCAGCATTTTCTGACTGTCAGTTGTTTCCATGAAAATTAATGATCAGACCATCTGGTTTCTGCAGTAATAAATGATAAAAACACACATGTGGCTGCTATTATCAACGTTTTTCTTGTGTCATTCCCACTGTTTTGGCAAGAAATAAGTGTCTTGATGATACCGAACTTCATTCCGTCCTGATGGACTCCTTTCAGTTCAGGGCTATTAAAAAAATGATGAGGGATTGCCTGTTTTTAGATATTCATGTTGATGCTTATTAAATCAATCGGTCCTTTGACATTTCTGGCACAAGAAATATTTAGAGGCTAATTTCCGCAGCAGACTTATAAAGGCAGCTTATTCCCCGGCCAGAGCCTTTTTTTATGGATTCACCTCTTGTTTCAAGAAAGAGTTTTCTGATTAAAGCAGGAAATGAGTGATATAAAAGCAGGAAATAAGGAAATAAGATGGAGCACTCTCACAAAAGGAGAGCACCATGGATGCGGATTATAACCTGAAATATCCCTTGCAGGTTGTGGCAGCAGCAAAAGCAGCAATCCCAACTCTCGGATCGTAGGCGGTACAAACACTGAGGAAGGTGAATGGCCTTGGCAGGTCAGCCTCCACTTTGTGGGAGCTGCTTAGTGTGGGGCATCAGTGATATCGAAAGAGTGGCTTGTGTCTGCAGCACACTGCTTTCAAGGGAGCAAGTAAGCAGTCTTCCCCCTTAACTGTACCAAATAACACCAATGTCCCCAGACACCTTTAGCTTCCAGAGTTTGAACTGTTCTGAGGTGGGATGTGCACTCCTCTGTTACCTGTCCCGCTGTTGGTAGGTGTTTTGGGGTGTTTTTTAAAGAGATGACTTGTTTGTTTGCTCCTAACCAGGCTGGCTGACCCCAGAGCCTGGAGCGCTCACCTGGGCATGCAAACACAAGGGCATGCTAAGTTTGTATCTGCGGTGAGACGGATCGTAGTCCATGAGTACTACAACAGCAGGAACTATGACTATGACATTGCTCTGCTGCAGCTGAGCAAGCCATGGCCAGACACAATGAGCCATGTCATCCAGCCCATCTGCGTGCCTCCCTTTTCACACAGAGCCCGCAGCGGTGACAAGTGCTGGATAACAGGCTGGGGCCAAAAGCAGGAAGCAGGTATGGTTTTTGTAGCTTCATTACTCAGAAGATAAATGTGATGCCTCAAAAAGAGTTTTCTTTTCCCTGATTCTCTCTTTTTTCTTCATCGCTTTTATGCAATTTAATTGCCAAATCGATCTTTCAAGCATTTTTCAATGTACTTCATTAATACCAGCTTTATCAAAACCTGAAACAAAGTTTCATGATGTAAGGCAACACTTGTGTATTTTAAAATGTTGGTAAGGTTTATTTGGCTGTATCCAATGATCATCTGGTGATATTTTAGAGCTATTGTATTCAAACAGGGGGACTATCCAGTTTAATCCTATTTTTCTGGAAGCAGGTTAACTTATAGAGGTGTTTTACCAAAACTTTCAAACAGAGAGGACCAAGTCTTGAGATATGTCCAAGTTCTTTATGCTGCTAAAGGATAATTTGAGTTCTGTAGTTCTGACTCATAATCTTGCTTTTAGATCCTGCACCTTCAGGTATAGCACCCTAATCATGATTCTGTCTGGTGATGATCTGAATACCTTTGTAAGGTTCTGTTTTCTTTAAAAACTAAAAATAGAACAAGTTAAGATGCCTTGAGGTGTTTGCAAAAGGCATTAGCAAAGGCTTTTTGGCTAACCTTTGTGAATATGTCATTGTATATGGTGTGGCCAATGGCCCAAGACCACATTACACAAGCGCCTGTCACTTAGAAGAGTGTTTCTATGCTACTGCAGTTAGTTGTTTGGAATCTGGAATAACTTGGATGTCAAAAGTACCAGTGAATGTTTTCTGAAGACTTCCTGGTTTGTATTTCAATAGATGAGTAAAATGCCAAGTACTGTTGGATCATTCTTATTTCAATGTGTTTCCCAGATGATGAAGGTTCAGCAGTTCTTCAGAAAGCAGAGGTAAAAATCATTGACCAAACAGTGTGTCATTCCACGTACGGGATTATCACAGCTAGGATGTTTTGTGCTGGACTCATGTCTGGGAAAAGAGATGGATGCAAAGTACGTATCTCAGCACGCTTTGCATAGCGTTTATCTTGTCTTTTGTTGTTGCCTGATGAGGTGCAAGAGATGACTGCTTGTGGTCGGTACGTTTCAGTTCAGAAAAACAGCAGTGTAAGAATTCTCTATCACCAAATCTGTTGTGTGGGTGTTTTCAGTCTTTTGCTGCTTTACGTGCGTGAGTAGCCACCCTAAGTTTCAGTGGCAGGCCAAGGGATGGTCAATTTGCAAGCTGCAATAACAAGTTTAAGTCAGACAATTTTTGGCACAAGAGTCTCCCAACTGAAAGAATAAGTTAGGAACCAGCTTGTCTGTTTCCAAGATTCCTCCCTCCCAATTAAGTACTACAGGGCCATCTGATGAGATGTAGGTATCTGGGCATAAATTTTCAAGTGCATTATATTTCTGGTCTGTAAATGCTGAAAGATAACAAATGTGAAGTTCTAAGTTTACTTATAATGAATTGTAGTAAAACTGTATTTATATAACATTTTATATAATGTAGTTTATACTTTGTTACATAACTATTACATAGGACTTGTATAAAGCATATATATATGCACACTAATAAAATACTTTATTTATTGTTAAAATATAAAAGTACTGAGGTTTTTTGTATCTAATGATGGTGATATGAAAGATGTTCTAGCTTTTACTGGTCTATGTAGGGCCTCAATTGCTCTTAGGACAGGCAGTGCCCTAGAGCTTTCTGAGTATAATGCACTAGCTACTTCTTAGAGATTAGTGAAACCATTAATATAAAGCAT
>JBCJKH010070470.1:0-32992 GCA_039877255.1 Loriculus beryllinus
CTTCAAGCCAGTTTAGAGTTCTCCTGCCAGAGAGCAGCTTCTATTCTTTCCTACTGTCCCAAGTAAAGAAGTTCTATGTGGACTTACTGCTCACTGGTGGCTTTCTCACCAGCAGCAAGTGGGTGCTCACTGTAGGTTCCTTACTTAAAATGAGCTGAATTTCTCCTTCTGGCAAAGGATTTGTGCAATACAACACTGCAAGGCTTTTGCAATCTCATTTTGCCATTGACAGGACTTGCAGGCAGTGGCGTTTAACCCATTCCCCTCCACACCGAGGACACAGTACTGCTTTTAAGCTACTTACCATTTTGAAATGGAACCACATAAGCAGCCACAGCGTGAGCCTGATGGCGAGCAGAAGGGAGGCTGCTGTGGGGCAAGGTGTGAGGATGCTGGTTTAAACCTTCCCACGGGAATGCTTTGGTTTCACCCTCACTGATATGAAGGATGGCAAAGCAGCAAAGAACCGAGCTTGCTTCAAGCTGCTGAACTCACAGAGACCCCCTCCAGGGCCTGAAATGCCTGTGAAAGAGGCTTGCAGCTGTATGGCTCAGCTTGCCAGCCCCGCGGTGCAGCACGCCTGCGGTGGGCTGCGGATCAGCGCCCCGCTCACGCAGGGCTGCCATGGCACGTCTGACGCCACGCCGACGAGCAGCGAGACCTCGAGAGGAGGAGAAGCAAGAGAGGAGTGGGGAGGGAGGGGGATCACAAAACCTCAGCACAACGGTTGGTGACAAAGTGGTGCGCATACAGAAAATCCCCCCTGCACCTCTGTGTGCACAGGCACACCCTTCTCTTGCACACACGGAACAAAACCTGCGCTGCAGAGCAGCCGCAACTAGCCTAGAACCAGCTAGAGATGCACTATACCCAGAAGGCTGGACCAGTTTATATAAATCCTGATGGAGCAGCATCCGGGTTAGTGGGAAATGCAGCTTTTACTCCCAATGAGGCTAAAACCTTGCAGCTGCAATTGATCTAGAACTAGTTAAAGGTGAAAGAACCACTGGACCAGTTTATGTAAGTCCTGATTGAGCTAGTCTGAAATGCAGCTCTCTCCCAGCTAGCCTAATCCTTACATCAGGCTAACAGATGTATTACCTCCCTCCACTGCACCCTCAAGTGGGGGTCTCTGACACAGAAATACTCCCTCTTCCCTCTAATTTCTGAAGCTGCCAGTGCTGCAGGTGAATGGAGACAACTGAATAGTTTTAAATTGTTAAACTGAGGCCAGAAACTCGTTTCCTTCCACCCTTCAACATGTGAACTGCCTGTGAGCAGTGTGCTGATGGCACTGCAGGACAGGTGGCTCCAGTACCCTGAGCTGACACTGATGTGCTGGAGCGACCAAGAGCTTGCACAATGCTCACCAAAGCACACAAATGAGTTTGTGCTAAACCAGCCCAGCACCACAACAGTGTGGGCTCAGCACACGTCGTTGAACGGTACAGTCAAGCACTCAGGAATTGCTGCCCTCCATGAGGAGCACACAGCTGAGTTAGTCTCTCCGCACAGGGCAGGGTTTTCCTCTCACTTCAATGAAGATGTTCTTGTACTTCTATTTCTACACCAGGTCTCAATAAAGCGGAGGAAATAAGGGGAAAGACACCAAAGAATGGCAAGCGGTCACCTCTTGCTCAGTGCTTACACCTTGTGCAACTTGTGCACAAGGCCCTCCATTTCTAGGACAAGAGACTTAGCACGAGCTAGGAGCTCGAATGAAACTAATTGAGACAGTCAAGCAGGAGCTTTCTGCATCACAAAAGTCAGGCTCTGATACTCAGAGCTGTCACCTGAGGTCCTGACATCAAATCGGTGTAGAATTGTGAGGGAAGCACCCTCAGACCGCGACTGCTGTCACTGGGCTCCCCTGACATTCTGGGAGGCGGCGGGGGGCAAACCAGAGAGAAATCATTGACGTTTATGATTTCCCACAACCAGCTTAAATGAGTCTTGCTGTCAGGCGACATCAGCTGTGACCCTGGGCAGCACCTGCAGATGGATGCCCAGGTCACCAAACGCCTCATTCCACCACTTCTTTAACTCAAACTATAGAGGAGCAAGGTGACCGAATGTTAGACACGCACACCATCTCCCTTCCACTGCTGCCTCTTCCACACAGCAATCTGCTGGGTGTTTTTGTTACCTCTAAATGAGAGGAGGTCCTGCCATTTGTGTTTGCCCTATGCCAAGCACACCTATGTGGCTGTATGGCTCCAAAACAAGCTATAACCTCTGCCTGGTGGGTATCAGCAGGGTCACTTTGCTGCTGCAAGACCTTCAGATGAAGCAAAACAAAACATTTCCCTGTGTTTCTACAGACACTCCAACACGCAGAGAGTCGGGGAGACACAAACTCCTCCGAGCTGAATCCCAGTCTGAATTACACCCCTCTCCTCTTGAACCCCGGCTGACGAGGGCTCAGCCAGGCACATAGCTCAGCTGCAATGAAAGGAGCTCTCTTCCTCAAAGCCGAGTGACTCCAAACACTTTCTGCTTTATGAGGGAAAAAGACAAAGTCTAATTCATTGATCTTGATACACAAACCCGTCACGTCACTTCATAGAGCACACACCAACTGCTGAATTTAAGCCCTGCATATTCATAAAAATAAGTTAGCCCATAAATTAAATGTTCCCTTTAGCTACCACTAGTGTTGATGTGCTATAAGACACACAAGCCCTCTGATTCATGACTAACCTACCAAAGAAGATAACATTTGCATATGATTGCATTATTAAAAAAACAACAACAAAGCCAAATGCTCCAAAACAGAAACGTGATCATTTCAGACAAAAGAGTGCAGCGTGGTCCTGTCCTGGTGGGACCTCGCTCTATGGGGTGGCTCTGCCAGGAGGGCGCAGAGCAGGTACTGAACACTGGGGCCTTGCCATGGGGCTGCAACGCATTTCAGTCACATTCTGCAGCCCCAGTGCTGTGACCTGGGCACACCAAAGTAACTAAGAAATGTATTTACTGAAACTACTCCTTTACAACCTGGTCGTAAAGAGCAAGCAGATGCTCCCAAGCCCATGGACCACAACTCCATGTAAAATGCACTGCTGCACACACACATTACTGATGGCTACCTGGCATACCTATCCATCACTCCAAGGACAATTTACACCCAGTCTGGGGCACAGGGTGAGGAATGGCTGTGGAAGGTGCATCCTGGTGGGTGCCACACACCCACTGGGACATCAGCAGGGAAGGGATCGGGGCTCCCACAGAGGGATGCCACTGCCCCTGCTGTTTGTTACACAATGTGACCTGGTTAACAGCAGAGGATATACAGAGGCTCTTTGGGTGTTAGCACAGCACAGTAACAGCAAGTAGATACCGTATTTGCACAGCCAGGAATTTAATCCCTCTTTCAGGCTAGTTTTCCTGTTCCCATTCTGCCTTTCACAGTGACCCTCACTGCCAGGTGCTAGCCTGGGTAGATGAGCTGGGCTGAGGGCTGGCTGGGCTGCTCCTGGACAAGCATCAACAGAGCTGGAGCATGCCAAGGGTGCCCATCCAACACCCCAACGAGATCAAGCAACAAGCTTCCTTGTTCTCCCCCGCCCTTTTCCTTTGAATGCAAAAGCATGATCAATAAGTTGCTGAAATAGCAAGTTTGTCTCTGAATACATAAATCGCAAAAATTGATATGAATAAATCTGCAAGTAACACACTTGAGTGTGGCACATTTTATCAAAAACCCCAAGCCCTGCGCTGGGTCCCTGCGCTTTCCGGGAGGTGGTGTCATTACACATAGCCAGGAACATCTGCAAACCCCCGTCTTCTTTGGTGTGAGCTGAATGGAAGCATGACCTCCTGTTCCTTGCCATGAACCTTGAGTTCACACTCATATTTTACATGTTACAGGAAGCCACAGCTCACCCCAGGGGTGCTGCAAACAGAATCTCGTAAGCCAGATGCAACACTGCTTCTTAAGGCACCTGAAGGAGCTGTATTCTTCATTCAAAAGCTTACATACTAGTAGCTTAAGGTCACTTCAGCTTTTGTAAAGAGTGGGACAAAACCAGGAATGCTTATAGGGCTGGGCTGTCAGCAGGGTAGCAGAGGGATTACAAGGAACCTGTGACTCTGCCTCTTTCTGCCTTTACTGGTAGTTTTTTTGTGTGTGAACAAGTGCCATACAACAGATTGAGGCTGGTATAAAGGCCTGGGACTGTGCAAGAGCACCCCGCTGAGCCTCAGCTGTGCTTGCAATTAGCAATAGGCATGAAATGATTATTGTTGTGGTGGCTGATGGCAATCTGAAGTGACAAGTTTTATGGGGGAAGTTGTAGTAGGGATGTTCAGCAAGTTTCTGCAAACCATTAATCGAAAGCTGCAGCACAGTTTAGTCAAAGCTATTTCATGTCATTCCAAAGGTCTCACAAGGATGCTGAAAGAATATTTTTCTGCTCTCAGTGCCTTGGAATGGAGTTTTTCTAGGTCAGGGATTCTTTACTGCCCTATTTAGTGTCAAAAATACCCATTTGCCTCAAATTAGCAGAAAGCTTGTAGTTAAGGGCTAGAGATTAGGCATACAAAATTACTCAGCAGGTGACTGTTGGGTGGATTTGGGGGTTGAGAAGTCTTTAAAACTGACTACAAGACATTATATACTTCTGACAAAAGCACATAGTAATCCTACCTGCTTGCTTTAACCACTGTTGTTTGTCTATTATTACGTGCTTTAATGCTCATAAGAGCAAAACTACTGGTGATACTACTCAATTACCATAGTAACTCTCCCCTATGACCCCTCATTTCAGTACTCGCTTTCCAACATGAACCAATCCAAGCAGGGCAAATCTATTTAAAACTGTGACACACATGCACAAGGAGGCTCTGGATGCCGGCTGGCTCCCTCCCTTTGTCTGGGACATGGACTTGGTTTGAAATGCTGAAAGGCAGCTTTGAAATGAACCCCTGAATCCAAGGTGTTCCAAAGGTGAGGGATGGGATGTCAGGTGTCTGCCTTTGCAGCATCCCAGAGGGGACACAGTGAGGGGAACGGAGGGAGGAATAAGGCTATGAGTCTTATTTCCCAAAGGAAAACAGAACTGCTCTAAGGCAACAGTCCCCTCTCTCAAAGTGACTCGATCAGCTGGGAAAAAGAACCAAAAAGGAGTTAAAAAAATTACCAACATTTTGTATCTGGTGCCTGCGTCCCCATCCGATGGGCCACAAGCTCAGCTGGTGAAAGCACAGCGGGGCTGAGCTGATTTACAACTGCTGACAGTACGTGACAGCCGACAGAGCCATGTCCATCCCCACCCCGAATTGGGAATTCGGCGTTGTCACATGGATTCACGCAGCCACCTCCCTTTGGCAGGTGCTGTCTCCATAGGGAAGGTAGGGATGCAGTCACAGCAGCTCAGCACCGTGCCTCCTGGGGGCCAGCTCCATGAGTACATCTGCCAGTACTGTGTGAAGACTTGCTCGGTGAATGGGAGCAGGAGCTCTGTGGGTGAAGTCTGCCTGCCCAAGGGACTGTGCTCTTGCTCGTGGCATGCCCTGCATGCACATGCAGTTGTGTTTGTACATATGAAGGTGGCTGCAGGCCTGCAACCCAAAGATCCAGATCATTCTTGTTCCTCCAATCTTTTGTGGCCACCAAAGTGATCCTTTCTACCTTCCCTCAATGTTTCTTTCACTGGTGATCCCAGGCAGTCATAGCAATTATAAAAACTTGGTAAAGGCAATAAGCAATAAGCCACAGCCTCATGGCCAATGCAATGTCCTAGTGTTTTCTTTCAAAACAAAGAGAACTGTTCCCAGCAAGCCTGAATATTCACTGCAGGATATGCGAACCCACTCTGAGGGCCTCCGAAGGCCAGCTCAGCTGGGATGCTGGATGTGGATGAGAGTGGTGGTGGGATGAAGTGTGCTTCTTGCCCTGCTACCAGTTGCCACCAGTGCTGTCTTAGCTTGGCTGCTACAGCTGAGTCCCAGCTGTGTTTGTCCCTGGATGTGTTCTGCATTTTGTGTTGCTGCAGGAGAAGATATGCCATGCCCCAGGCTGATCCACAGGAAAGTGGGAGATGGGCAGGGACAGGGTGACACAGGTGACACAAGTGTCTGAAGCTCTTGAGTTAAGATACGTAGTGGTGGCCCCAGAGGAGGATGTGGTGGGCGAAGAGCCATGGGTCCCTCAGGCACACAAGTGGCTGTTCCCAGTGTCAGTGAAGAGACGGGGACAGACCTTCTGCCACATGATGAAGAAGGAAGAGGCGCATCTCTGCCCTGCAAGCCTATGTTTGCTGGATAGCGAGCGGAGACCTGCCCCTGCAGCAATCCCCATCCAACATGTTCAGCTATTCTTCCCACTACTCAATAAAATGCATCCTCTGCGCCAGGTATCACTCCAAGGTGCCCTGTGTATGGGCTCCCTTTTGCTCTGCCACTGGCCGGGGCACCAGAAGAGCCATCCAAAAGGCTCAGCATTTGGAGCTACAAAACTTCCTCCAGTGCAGAGGGACAAACCTGCAGCAGGCTCAACCCCACAGGCAAAGAGCATCTGGCTCAGCTGTGTCCCGGCTGCAGCCACGGGTGGCATCAATAATAACCCAGGGACTCTTTCGATTTACACCTGCCAAGGATTTCACCCATGCCCCCAATCCTGGCAGGGGCCAAAGCTCAGGGGACTGAGTATCGTGTCCATGTGAGCTCCTGGGTTTTCCAGGAGCAGAGACATTGGTGTGACATTGCCCACATTAGAGAAACGAAATTTAGCGGCTGCGGAGGAGCTAAGATCACACAGCTAACCAGAAAATAAGCAATGAGTTAATATCACAGGCATTGATCAGCTAGTCTTACAATTAAAGCTTCCAATAAAAAGAGAAAAAAAAGAAAAAAAAGAAAGCTCCCCCTTTTTATTCAACAGAATAAGAAATTAAACACTTGTGGGCTCATTCTAAAGAATGAATGAAATTGAATAAGCTACCTAGCACTTGAGATTCCCAGCGAGTGCTTGAATAGAGCAAACCTCCTGAGTTGAATGGATTGCCTTTTGGGACCAATTTGTCTCTTTTCACTCTTTATTCCTCCTTTTTTGCTGACAGATGTACAAAGGCGGAACTGCGCTGTGCAGCTTAGCTACATGCACCCACAGCAGCTGTCACTTTTGTCGAGCAAGTTAATCAAGCAAATGCCACCATATCCCACTTTCTATAAGGAACAACATGTTATAGACAGTAGTCTTGGGAGACGGGGAGGGAGGGAGAGAGACTTTATTTTAACTTTGAGTAGCTGCTTTTTTTTTTGTCTCCCCCCTCTGTGTGTGTAAGGGGAAAAAAAAGGTGAGGGGGGGGGGAAGAAACAAAAAAAGCAGCAGCCAAACGGGGTAGCACAAACGGACACTTTTGTTTTCCCCCTAGAACAAATATTTAATATGATTTTAACTCTAATTTGGACTGGAGGGAGAGCTGTCCGGTTTTAATTAAATTTAAAGGACTTAGGGGAAGGCAGTTAAAAAAAAGAAATGGAAGCTTTTTGTTTGCCTTAACGCTTGTTGATAATAATATATTGATTGTCAATTGCTAAGCCCCAAAGATTAGTGTAGTAAATACTATTATCTGAATGCCACAAGTGAAGTGCTAGCTTCCCGTCCCTGCTTTCCCCTTTGTGAGGTGGTTTGAATCACTGGTTGTTATTTATACATTTTCTTTGATAAAACCAACTTGTGTGGCTGATTTTTTTTCTTTTTCTCTTAAACCCTGCCTCATTAAGTACATAATAGCATTTACGTGTGGGGCTTTCTGCTTTTTAGCCTTTCAAGCTTAAGCTTATATTCCTCTCTCACAACCGTGTTTCAAAACTTGGGATGTTCACAGACAATTGGATACCCACCAATATTGTATATATCAGATGCTCTCTTGCTATTGCCAAAGCCTAGAAAATAACAGAACATTATCCGCAAAGGGTAAATAAATAGTTATCGTACTGCTACGCTGCCACACACCAGATAATAAGTGTCTGGTCATTAGGTAGCTTTTCTATTGCACGTAATTCTTTAAGTGTGTCTACTCTCGTTAGGTATGCAAAAGTTGACATCAAAAGGAGGGTTTTCAGTGTAGCTTTAACAGAGCACACAACAGCAATGCACCCAGAAGGCTATGGGCAGCCCTTGGTCTGCTATTAGAAAGGTAATTCCCATCCAAATTCACACACTCTGGAAACTATCTTCTCCCCCCAAAAATAAAGCTAAGTTTTGCTAACAGACAACACTGTGCTCATTTAACTTCTTTGCAGGGTCTTTGGCTCGGCATGCTCAGAAACACATCGGAAGTGTTTGGGATACATGAACTCTGCCAAACTCCGGACTCTATGCTTGCAGCTCGCCTGTAAGAGCAAATCCTGCATCAGCCACGCTGGCAAAGGGCAACATGACCCTCATTTTCTGAATTAAACCTCTCTATTAAACTCCACATTAAATTTTAGAGCTCAAGTAAAGCCGTAACAATTTAATAAAAATCCCCCAACACCTCAGGTTCTTTTTTTTTCTTTTTAAATAAAATTAATACCTTTATTCTATGAAACCCTCATGAGTCTGTCTGGAGTCTCCCAGGTCACACTCACACCGAGCTATTACTGAAATAAACAGCCGCATGTTTTTTTTCCCCTGGAATTCTTTTGTATCCCTATAACGCAATCACTGCAAGTACACACAGCGTGTTCGTCAACATTCACCCCAGTGCTGTGATTTCTGGATGCCTTTTACTCTATTTCATATTCCTTATCTATGAGATTTCATTCACATTGACAACGTAGCTGTACAAGCAAGTTACAAAGTCACAGGGGCTCAATATTAAAATACTTTGTATTATTATTTAATAAAGTCAGGTCCCAGCATTGCTAATTGGGTCAAGCTGCTAGCCAGAGCGCCTCATCATCTGTCTAGGATGCAAATGGCATCACCGAATTACATTATCTTTCTTTTTCCACCCCCCTCCTTTCCCTTTCCCAAAAATAAAGCACAAAATAACTCTGAATTGCCCAAGAGCTCTGCCTTCAAACAGGCAATTCAGAATGGAAGCCGAAACGCAGGCACACTGAAGTGCCACACGCTCTTTGCAGTACATATGGCACCTGTGATCACCCACTGTTTGGGGATCTCAGCAACAAGGTGTGCTCAGGCTGGTGCTTCACCCTTAATTGGCTTGAAGCTGGACCTGATGGGGTCGGTGCCACAGGTGCTGATGGGAGGGAGGCACAGGACTCCTTGAGGGTTCGTTTTCCATGTGCTGGTGGGATTGCACAAATTCCCTGCTTGCCAAAGGGGCACAACTCATCCTGCACCTTCCTCGCTGCAAATTCTCCCTCTCCCCTTTGCTGTAGATAGAGCTCAGCAAAGTGCACAGCGCTTCCTGGGAGCTGTCAAACAGCCCCCCCAAAACCTGCTGCTTCGCAACATCTTGCAAATTTCTCTCCGCTGTAAACCCAAACCACTTTTACTCCTTTCCAGGGAGGAAAAGGAGCATCAACATCATGTCAATGAGGCCAAGATCCCCAGCAAATAAACATGCCCAAGATGATCATCTGTAACGCTGCCTGCTTTCAGTGCTGCACAAAATCACTTACACCTATAGCGCTCTGTGCAGCTGCAACTCACATCCCTGGCAGAAGTAGTGGGCCACAGGCAGGCCATGCTGATGACTCCCTGAGCTTCCCCCCCTCACTAAAAGAGCTACTGCAATGTTGGCTCACCTCCTCCTATAGCCAGGAGTGCTCTGGTCTCAGCACGCTGGGGTTTGCTGTGAGCAAACACCTACACCAGTCCACTGACCGTCTCTGAATAGAGCCCACCTGCATGCTTTGAGGAGGACAACAGACTGGTCAGGACAGCAGAGAAAACTCCAAGAAGACCTGCACGGAAACAACTATTTATCTACAGCAGTGTGCAGGGGGTATGTGGTAGCCAATGCTCACAGTGATCCCTGAAGGAAGCCTGCTGACACTAGACCTGGCAGCACCTTTAACTTCTCTCTCGTTCACAACATCTTCAAATGAGGGATACCTCATGCTTAAACCTGCAGGTTTGCAGGCTGGGTGTCTCAAGTGGTGCCTCCTTCCCTCTCTGATGCAGAACAGCCCCAGTCCTCAAGCACTGCATTATAAATCTACACAAAACACTGCCTTTCAGGTGACAGGTCCTGAGCTGGCAGACCCTGCCTTCAGAGGCATCCCATGTACCTGCACATGGAGGACCGAGCTCTCACAGGGCCTTGGGAGCAGCATCAGGTCTCCCACAAAGATACAGCTCAGCAAAGCACACAGCACTTCCTTAGAACTCAAATAAACCCCCCCATACCCATTGCTTTGCAGGATTTTGAAGACCTCACTTTTCCTAAATAAAAGAGCTTCTGCATAAAAACTGTAAAGGCACACACACACACACACAACCACTGCTGTGTGGATGCTTATTCTCAAATACTTTTTTTAACATATAAAATATTCTCTGCTTATTTCCACTTTTCAAAAAAGAAATGAAGTTGACATGTTAAAATCTGAGTTTCTATATAAAGCAGCTTAGTAAAACACAATATCCACACAATGTGCTGCTATTTTTCTGTCCCGGTTCCAGGACCCTGTTAGTGCAAAGCAGTGACAGTATAACTGGATGCAGAGTTGCTCAATAAGATGCAATACAGTAATGCATGCTACGAAATACTTTAATTATACTTGTTATCAGGTTGAACTGAAAGCTGTCATGAAGCGGGACTCAGTAAACTTTAGCTGGCTCCTTTATAGCCCTCAGATTCCAAGACAGTAGCTACAGGCTGCCCAGGGATCTTGGTCCTGAGCGCAGGAGGGAGAAGCTTCCCTGGAATCATTCCTAGGGTTACACACTGGAGACAATACACTCCCTGCCTGAGTCCTGCTAAGCATATTTGAATGCTGATATCATACATCCAGGGCGAGGCTTAAAGGAGCACCGGGAAAGGCAAGAGCTGCAGATCAAGAGGAATGAAGTGACCTGGGACGGTTAATCTCGCACGCACCGCTGGCTGGCGCAGGCAGTGGCAGCGATTGTGTGGGGCTGGGTTGCAGGGGGAGGAAAGGAAAAGAGGGATTGAAGGCGCTGCTGGAAATCAGACAATTGGTTATTGTCCGTGCAGGAGCCGTTGGCTCACCCCTCTGCCACCCTGAGTTTCTTTGGGCAAAGGCCCTTTGCACAGCCCCAAGGGAGGGAGCAAAGCTGCCGGCAGCGGGGGCTCGGCCCATCTGTGTGCACCTGGACATCCCAGCCCTTCCTACGCTCCTCGCACCCCACACTCACGTGGGAAGGGGTTTATTGGGAACACCAGCACCTTCAGGCTCTCCTTCCTAACAACCCGCAAGCCCGGAGCTCCTATTAGCTGAAGGCACCTTCAGCTCAAAGCATACTATTAACTTGTATGCAATTATAGATGTGCACAGACAGCTCCTGGCCAGGGAGCAGGGAGGCTGCTTGGAAAAAGGCTCACTCTGGATCAAGGATCACTGCTACATAGCATGATGGCACCTCTTCCCCCAGACCTACCTTGGCTACTCACATCTACCATGAAATAAATGATCTTTCACTCAGCACTGGCTCTAAAACATAAATCTCTGACGCTCAAAAGCACTGTGCGGATGATGCTAGCAAGCCTGCGCTGACCTTAACGTAACAGAGCAATCAGTCTGCCTTCTTAGAATGATTAATGGCAAATCTCCTCTGGAAAAGAAATCAAATTAACTGTCTTCAACCAAATGTCTACTGGAACACGAAAAGCTGTTCCGATAAAGACATTTAGGAGGGAAAAAAAAACCCCTCATGAGGATGTAAATTCCAGTGACAGATCTAGGACTTATTTTATTAAGACTCTACCTAAAATAAATTAAATGAAGCCTACTTAAATGAGCACTTGAGGAAAGAAGCCTTGCTAAGGGGAAGGCAGGAGGCCATGCCCGAGTGCATGCTTGCTGCCATGTGAAGCTCACGTATGGGAGTATAAAAGGATGAAGGCTGGCTCCGAGGAGCAGTGTCACTGCTAGGTAACTCTCCCTGCTCTCATGAAGCTCTGAGAGGGTACAAGAGAAGGAAAAGAGGCTGCAGAAGGATGGGGCATATTGTGCCCCCTCAGGACAAAGAGAATTTATCCTTTCCTAGAAGATATGCAAATATTTGCCATCACAATGGCACTGTTTTCCCCAGAAAAGGTCCCTGCAGTGGGGCTGACTCCAGGTCTGAGTCTTGCTGAGCCAGCCAAGGGCTGCAGCAGCATCTGCAGCAGCTCCAGCTCCCCTAAAGGTGCACAGGGAGGAAAAAGCAAGCCTCACTTCCTGGAGATCAATCTGCTTCATTGCCTTCGATTTACAACTCACAGGGAAAGGCGGGGGGGGGGGAAGGCAAAAAACAAGGCAGAAGAAATAGCTCAGTGGAGGCCATCTCAGGATGGGAGTGGGAGAGAGTTAGTGCCCTAATGAGCAGTCTAGCTGCGTAGGAGGGAAACAGGTTGTTGTCTGTCTAAGAGAAAGCAGTGAATGTGGCTGCAAGCAGCTATGAGATGGGAGCCCGGCGCGCAGTCTGATATCCGCTCTTCCCCTGATCCTGCAACCCGTCCTTGTGAGTAATTCTAACTCACAGTGAGTAGCTCCACTGACTCACGACCAGGCTTTTGCGTTTGAGGAGGGGAAGGAGAAGGGAGGGTGAGAAGGGCTTTCTTTTGGCATTTGATTGTGCCGTGCAAGGCTTACACTCCAGTAAGAAATGCCATGATCCTGCAAGCACGCCTTGGAGGAGCTGCCAAAATTCAAGTGGGTAACCCCGCGGAAGGGAAAAGCTTTGATTTTAAGGATAAGCTAATGCCTAAGTGTCTGCAGAGGACTTGCTGAATTAGCTGATCTAGCTGTCAGTCTGTGTTCTGTACTTTTTCTGTATACTCAGGTGTGGTATCAGGCTCCAAATC
Source organism: Loriculus beryllinus (assembly GCA_039877255.1). NCBI lineage: Eukaryota > Metazoa > Chordata > Aves > Psittaciformes > Psittacidae > Loriculus > Loriculus beryllinus. The sequence continues at coordinate 12,930 of JBCJKH010070470.1, forward strand.
AGCCTGAAATATATGCTGAGCTGCCCGTGGATGCTCCAGTAACTAGTGGGAAGTGCTCAGTCAGGTTCCTGTGTAAGGAACCTTGTATAAGGATTTTGTACCCTCATATGAGGATTTTGCTAAAGTCTGAGACTCACACAGTGCCCTTCATCCTTATTCCTCAGTATCTCTGATATTCAGAAGTCAGTTACCAGCAAGAGCAGCTGCCTTTGGAAATACAAGGACAGTCCTGGCTGTTTCCTGGCATTCCTGCTGGGCTCCTGGCTGGGGAAAGGAAATGAAAATCCACTAGTTGTAACATCAGCCTAAGGATATGGCTGGGGCTTCCTAAAATCCCACCGAGCTGAGCTGGAGGGACAGGAGCCAAGGGCTTGTGCCTTTCTGAGGGTGATGGGAAGGAGATGCTGGATCCTTTGCAGTTGATCCACGGCTTCTCCTTTACTGCTGGGAGAGCACCTGCTCTGACTGTCCCTCAGCACTGACGGCACAGGGCAGAGCAAAGCCCCAGTCTCCCCTGTTGCCCTCCCTGCTATCAAGACAAAAAACCCTCCTCCATCTGCAGACAGGAACAGAGGAGAGAAAATACTGTTTCGGGAGAAAATACTCCGTCTGGTATCCCGGCTGTGACACAGACCTTGGAGGAAGCCAAACATACAGAGTGACAGTGAAGTGGTAAAACTGCCTTCTGCAAAGAGCACCGTGGCTCCTGCCACCCCACGGGCTGTATCACTGTGTGATTAAGTTCTTACCAGACTTTTTGGTAAAGGCAACCTTCCTGATCTGATAACTGCCAAGGACAAGCCAAATACGCAGGGTCAATCTATGCACATTTAATCCCCAGAAGGCAGATTAAGTGTATAATTGACCCATATAATCCACGTATCATCTCCAGTGAAATGTTTTCTATGTCCGGTTTAGGCAGACATGAGGCCCATAAGAAAGCGATCAGAGGCACAGTATTACCATTGCGGTGGATTTCATCAAAGTTCGAGATGGCTTTTTAATCACTGATCTCAGAGACTGCCAGATTTAAGCAGATGAACTCGCACTAAGCACATCTGGTTTAAATCCTTATCTTCTACTCAGGCTGGTGTCTTCAAGAAGTACAAGGAGGAAAAAGCTAAATTGATTTTTTTAGGTCTTTGCAATCTTCGGAGCCTCTCGGGGTGTTTTGATCTCTCATATCAAAAGCATGTTTTTGTTGTTTTTTTTTTTTTTTCCAGTAAGATATTGAATTAATCATCAGAGAGAAAAATGCCATCTGCGCTATTTAAGGGACTGCATCAGGATGCTGGAATTCACAGGATTTCGGGGAGCTCACTCGATGCTCAGTAGCCTTTTGTGTACGTGCTACTCGCCTGCGGCTGGGGAGGAAACATTATCACTATGTTTTACATTAGTGTTTACCAATTTATGAGGAAGAAAGGTTGGCACTTGCAATAGCTACTAGTCAATCATAGGCTTTCTGGATCACATATGTTCTGATGGGTTGAAGCCCATACTGTGAGCATCTAAGGGCGTGTGTAAAGATATACACACATACACACATGTATAAATAACATCCACCAAAGCGGACAACTCTTACAAGTGAAACTCCCACTGCCTTCAGACAAATCTTACAGATATATAAACTCCAATCCTATGAAATTCTGAGTGTCCTGAGCCAAAGGGGACCTGAATTTTGCAGGATTTGTCCGAAGACTCAAGATCACATTGGAGATACTTTCCCATGTTTAAAATACACACGCCTTCCTCTGCCACGTTGTTCCTATAAACAGTCACATTCTGCATGTCAACTCTGCTCCCTTTCCAGGGAAAAAGTGTTGAAATCATACTTTCTATCAGGCAGTACACACAGTTTGTGATCCTTCTGCATTGTGTGTGAAGTATCACAGCAGTTTAAATCCCAAAGCACTCAGCCATGCACAGGAACGCATGGAGGGGATGCTATGATGCTATTCTGAAACTCTTCTGTTACCGCTGCTTTCTACCAATGGGCCTTATTACAGTGTTTTAGCTTTAAATGTTATCAAATTAGTGAGCCAGGCCAAGTAAATAAGTCATGTTACTCTGCAGTAAACAGCACTGCCAAAAAGCTAGTTAGGTTTTGATTACCAGCAGAACTCCAGGATCAATCTGTTCCTTCAATGATCCCAAGAATACAGATTTTCAAAATGAAGACGACTCTATTTCAGGGAGGAGGGGGGTTGGACTTGACTAATTTGCAGAATTAAGAGGATTAGCACATAGACCACAGAGAAATATTACAATAATCATCTGAAAACAAAGAGCATAGCCCCGTTCTGCAGGTTTGGGCAGGGCAGGTGATGCAGGGGAAGAGGTGGTTTCTGAGCTAAGAAATCATGGCAAATGCCAAAATAAAAACATATTAACCCAGCTTCTGTTGGGAGATGGCCTAACAAACTCTGCAGCCCCTGCTCCTGGGAGGAAACAAAGGGGAAATAGATGGAAATGGACTCAGAAAAATGGGAGGATTAGGAATATCCTGGGAACTGCAAACCCCACTGAGTGTGTGACAGGCAACCTTGCACTGTGCACCTTTGCTCTTGCACTACTCATGACTGCACAGAAAGAGGATTTTACCCTATATTGTGTCTCTAACATGATCCCATTGAAAGCAGAGGAACTGCCTGCAGGCAGACTTAAGCTGTTTACCTGCCCACCACTGCATGTATTACCATATAACATCCTAAAAGTGGACTAAGTTTTTGCTGGGGTAAGCCAGCATCACTGCACTAAGCCAGCAGAGGAGTCAGCCTCGAAAGTGTTAACACTCTCATTGCCTGGAGAAACTCAACAGCTAAGAGGATTGCTCCTCTGCCACGCTGGCGGAAGCAAGAACAAAATGAGGTCCAAGTCTAACTCGGCATCATAAATACAAGTTTTTGATTATTCCTCTTCTCTTTCTCATTAAAAAGATATTGAGCACCTAAAACGTCCTTTGAAAATATGACTACTGGTGCAGAGCCCAAACAAGCTTAAAGACCCCACGGCTGTGCTGCTTTGCTGCATTAGGTGAGGGAGGTGAACGGCTGAGCTCCGGACACAGACCTTGCTCCTGTCCTTACCGAGACACTGCAAACACAGCACTGATTATGAGTACACGGGGGTCCAGATGTGCCCCATGTACTCATAACCCCCCCTGCTATTGACCCACCATCAGCACCTCAGCTGTGCTAAGAGCTGACCTCAGAAGCAAGCACCTCCATTAGCTGTAACCTGGCGAAGACAACATATGATCACTCAAAACATAATTCCAAGTTTTTGGATGGTTTAAGCTCGGTGCATCTCCCTCCCTCCAGACGAAGCAGGGGCCCTGCCGCTCGCGAGCGCACACTCACGTACATGACACACGTGCGAAGATGCCGGCAGCGTCGGGTCCCAATGCCATCCTGCTGGTGTGGGGAATGGGAATGGGAACAGGAATGGGAACAGGAATGGGAACAGCTCCCACATGCTGCAGCTGCTGCTTGTAGCCGGCATGGGTCAAAACAGGCAGAGCAATCTCAAAACTCTACCCTTGATTATCTTATTCCACATGAATCAAAGAGACTTGAGGAAAGCAGGGAGGGAAAGAAAAGTTTTGCACTTTCCACCAAGGTAGATACTTTTTTTCTTTTTACTTCCACATCAACTATTAATTTCTTTAAAAGATGGCTTGGTAAAACTAAATACGAGCAAAACAAACCAAAATTAACATTTGCGCTAATTACAGCCTCTTGGAAATTGCAAACAATGGCCCAAAGGGCCCAAGCACACCAACTGTGAATCATAGGGAAAGGATGAGGGAAAAAAGGCAGTGTGGGCATTGAAAAGAACAGTCCAGATGAGCTCTGGAAATTTAGCTGCTCTTGGAATAAATTTGAACACAAGCGAGTGATGCACTCGCGGGCCTGCTGCAGATGGAAGCGACAGGCTTTTGTTTTCTGTTTTGTTTTTTCTCCCCATGCCTGCTTGATGGGTGATTTACGTCTGGTGCTCTGCGCTGCAAACTCTCCCCAGAGCGAGCCGCCCGGAGGAGGCACTGCTGTGCTCTCCGTGCATGAATGAGGCATTCTCAGTGGAGATGGGTCATGCTAGTAGATGTACACAGCAAGATTATTTGACTCTAATTCATGCCACTTGATATAATGTGATAAAACATTTGACATGAGAGATAAGTTCCATTTTAATCCAGTAAGGTGCAGGGGAAAGAAAGAGTGGGAATTGTAAAGGAGGAAGAGGTTTCTAAGGGATAGGTAATGAGCAGAAAAGAGAGGTATTGAGTGAAGGAGGAGATTGGTTTGGGAAAAAAAGCAGCTTTCCCTGCACACTGAGGAAGCAAAACAGCAAGTAAAGAAAGCGAGGAAGGTTGTTACAGTTCCAGTGCTTGGAGGCTGAGAAATGGCACTGCTGAGAGATGAAAGGAAGGAAAGTAGGGACAGGAGCTGCTTCAAACAGAAATCAATACATAGACAAATACCCTAAAGAGGACTGAAACACTAATGCTACAGGCTGGCTGTCAACAGAAAACCTAGAGCAGCTGCAAGGACAGAAAGGCTATAACGCAACAAGAACAGCAGAAACAGAGATACCAGTTAACATGCATCCAAATCCAAAACAAACGGGCATCACAGGTCACTGTTCCCTAACAGTCCAATGAACTTATCTTGTGCAACAGAAAAATCGCTCTGAACAACTTGGTCAGTTCCTACAGTGCCATCTTCATCAAGGAGACCATGTCTCAACTTTACCTTTGGTGTCAGACACCACAACATGGTTCTCCTGAACTATGAAAGTCCATTTCTAATCAGCTTTGATTTGGTTAGCTTTTAAAATCAAAATTTAGTGTGCTTAATTTGCTGTCAATTTTGGAGTGCTTGTCAATAAAACATGCTGCAAAATGTGCAGAAGAGATGGCCCTTAGCAAGTGCATCTGCCAAAAACCTAGCTCAAATTTTAACCGTGAGAACAATGACTAAGATGTTCTGCTACTGAGAGATTTTCCACAAGCTTAAATATAGTAAAGGACTCTCTTAGAAGATGCTGTTCCCTTAAAATCTACACACAGACAGACCAAGACACAGTAGGCTAGAGTAGAGATTTAAAGCAGGCAGAGAGCAGATACAAGCCTTAGTCAGAAAGAAAGGAAAGATTTGTTTATTTTTTAAAGCTATAACCAATTAACATTCTCAAAATGTGACTTATCCTCCTGTCTTATTTTGTCACATTTTGGGTCTCTCCTGCTTGGTGTCCAAGGAGGAGAAGGCATTTACTTACATCAAATAACCTTTCTATATACATCTCCTCATTGACCTTATCACGTAGGACATCCTGAGAGTGGCGGACAAATGTCACATAGGCATCAGCAACATCCATCCCCGGCTTCTGCATGGAGGAGAGAAGAAGAGAGAAAGAGAGAGAAACATGAGTAGTGGTGCAGGGGCAGCTCCTCCATGTAGCCTTGTTGCTGCTTTTCCTTCTCCTCCATCTCCTGCTGTCCTCATGCAGTCCACCCTTTCCTTACCTGATGGGCACTGAGTCCTGCTGCTTTGTGCCCCGTGCCCAGCAAAATACTGTGTGCAGCACAAGATCCTGCAGGTACACTTGCTCTTTCTCTTCTCTTTGCCTACAGCAAAGGTGGTCAGAAGAAGCTCTTCCTCTGGATACTAGAAGTAGCTCTTCCTCTACATACTGATGCTGGGAAGTTGTCTTCCTACCTTTGGTGCTGTTGACCTAATGAGCGAACCAGCAAGCCAGGCTGAGGATTTCTTGTTTTCTTGGGTCATCTTCTCTATGCAAGCCCTCTGGTTTCTGAAGGTAGAAAGCTAACAACCACTGCTGGGCTCTTGGTTCTTCTATGGTGTGAGGGTGCATGCAGTAAGCAGCTGGTGTTGCAAAAAAGCATCCCCAAATCACCTTTCTTTTTCTGTTTAGACCTCTGACTTTAGCTCAGATTTAGTGCTGCTCTTAAGAATAAATTGGGTAAACGGTAAGTGAACGTATGTCTACACGAATGCTTAAGCTGCTGCTAAACTGGAGGAAGCCTGCCTATGCTGCCACATCCCTAGAGCTCTCTGCAGAATTTAACTGATTTTAAATAATAACCTACAAGTGTGCAAGATTTGGAGGATTACAGCACTTCTTTAAAGAAAATGGGAGCTGAAGCAGGTGGATGGGAAAACACTTACAAGAAAAATAAATCCTGTTTGAGTTCACATTGCTTGATACACTGGAACCAAACTTACCTCAAAGGAAACCCATTAAAACACTGTAACACAAGTCATTACAAGACCTGCCACAAAACCTTAAATTTCCATGGCACATTGTAAGTTTGTTAATAACTAGTGTCATTAGTTTCCATTACTGTGATTTACCTCAGATCACAGAGTATCATTTCTCTGCAAGATGCAATTGTCAGCCGTTGTAAATTGAAGTTAGTTAACACATCTGTGTAATTTCCAGGGTGAAAATGAGGACAGTTTGGAAAGCAGTAGGAAGGGAGTTTTTTAATACAAAGCAAACAATTATCAAGCAAAGGGCCAGTGCTTGGCCCTTGGGAAGCCAGTAGCATTTCTTAACACCTACTGCAACAATGACAAGGTATTAATTTGAAAAACAATGAGGACAACATGAATGTGGCAGTAGTCAAGTGTTACACTTTCAAGCAATTTTCAGTATGCCGAGCGTGCCCGTTTCGAGATGGCATTAAACGGATTGATTTGTACCCACCCAATGGCAATGGCATCTGTGGAATTAGATTTAACTGATGCTTTTCTGTTTGACACCCGCATTTTCCCTCTGTCCTCTAGTCAAACAGGTCTTTCTCCTGTCCCCAGGCCGGCAGTGGCTCATAGACCATGGGGTGGCCTCTGCAAAGGCCTGGGAGCTGTGTGGGGCTGGTGTTTGACTTCATTAGAACTGTTGAGGCTGTCAAAGAAGCCACTGAAATGTGACTTCGTTTCCCAGGTGAGTTGGGGAAACAACGGAAAAATAACCCAGATGAATGATTCCTGCTCTATTTTACACAAAGAACCAAAGCATCTGATGGGCCCCAAGGATGGGAGCAGACTCCACTCCTCCTGCTGTGGATTCTGGGAACCCTTGAAAGGGTCATTTAGCATTGTACTGAGACTACTTCCCAAGAGATGCTTTACTTTCCAGGAATGTAGAGGCTTCAGAGAAGGCCACACTTCGCCCTAGAACTTACTTAAAGCAACTGTTCTGTGCTCAAATTCCTGATGACCAAACATTTAAGGTGCACTCAAACAACTACAAATTGCAACTGAAGAATCTCCACATTTTCTAAGGCTGGATATGAATTCTGAGTCTCTCTTCCTAATGATCTCAATATCCTGTTTCTATTACTCCAAAAGAACAGGACACCCCTCTCTGCACTGGGATATTTTAAACCAAACAAGACCTCTTACTGTTCAAGAGTTTGTCTTTTCCATGCTAAGCTCAAGAAACAGTACTTTTTTTGGCAAAGTTTATCTTGGGCTAACAGGACGGAAACACCAGATGCAGATTATGTGGTCCAAGATATCAGATAAATGTGTCACCTTGTCACGTGAAAGCATGAAGAGCAATTGCACCTACATTCAATGTACGTATATACATTATACATACAGGTCATCAAACTCAACTGAGTTATACTTCATTTACCCTGCCCAGTCTAACCGGATGCAGCAACTAGTGTGTTGCATTAAGATCTACTTCTTTTATTTAACTTCTAATTACTCAGGATCTTTCTGCCTGTAAATGTTACAGTAACCCCTCACACCAGCCAGTATTCATATATTACACTTCAACTGCATTTAAATGTAAATTTCTGGCAAGTTAAGTGCTCTGTCTAAGAACGTTAAGGGCTCTTTTCCTTACGAATCAAGGTCTAATTAGAGGAGACGATGTACAGTTTTCCTCTACCAATTACATGAAAATGGAAGAAATTATTTTCATTAACAATTTCCCAAACACATGTTGCTAGCTCATCACCATCTCCCCAAAGTCATAAAAAAGTCATTTTCCAAAAGAGTAAAATAAACTAACAATTAGAAGAACAAAAATAAAATAGATTAGCTAATGTGTTAGATGTGTGTTGGCTCAGTTCTAACATGTCTGGACCTTTTTGTTTGGAAATTATACTGTATTTGTACAAGTCCAAATGAAGAATTAACAGAATGCACTGCTCCCATATTTTTTATTTTTTTTTTTTAATTTTAAATGTGATTCAAGCCAATTGCAGAAATATGGTACCTTTGTGACACCATCTGCAAATTATTGCCTAAACAGCCTTGTAGGTCTCCATGAGAGGGTAACTGCTCATTATTAACATCATGGAGATATTCTTTCCAGTTCAAATGTTAGAAGTGTGAAGGCCCATGGTTCAGTCTTAGCTGTTAATGCATAATGTGGGTTGCTACACATGCCATAAACTAAAGCATAATGCAAATTACTATGACAGAAGTTGTTTAAATTGTGCTTACGGGTACATCCACGTATTTGGAAGCAGCCTTCACCTGTAAAAGGAACAAGAAGAGAGTTTACACCACCAATACATTTTCAGGTCTTTGCTTTTTCATTAAGCACCTGTAAGGCCTCCTGCAGCCAAGACTTGGGACAACGCACTGTTGAGTGGGGGAAAATGGGTGATAATAAACTACGTTTCTCATCTGAAAGAATAGGCAAGGGTGGTATTTTTGTTGTTGTTTTTTTTGGAGAGGTAACTTTACTGCTGCTAAAGCTCTAATAGCAACAGATGATAGTGTGGGAGTTGTGCTTCTCCCTCTTCTACTTCAGCGAGCGGGGGAAGACGGGGTTCGTAAGTAGACATCGTTATTTTCTTCGGAGGCCTCATTCTCTGCCCAGAGCCACGTGTCTCCAAAGGCAGCGCTTGTCTCTCCATTGGGAACTGCATCCTGGAGCCTGTGGGAGCTCCCCTGGCAGCAGGCGCATGATGGCATGGTGAAGCTGGCATGCACCGAGGTGGCCATGAGAAAGCACACAAACGACACTGATTTTGTCCCCTTGACCTTAGTCTTGCCCATGGTGTGCTTCCCCCAGCCTTGCAGCCTCTGATGTTATTTACCTCCTTTTTGTTGGCCTTGATACTGGAGAGAGAGAAGCGCCCCAAAGCTTTGGTGCTTCCCAGACTCCGAGCAGTTACACCAGTTTCCTATGATTTTCCTACTTTTTAAAAGATGTTATTGAGGGAGGGCACCAGAGGGTGGACACTGTGGTGTTCTCACAAGGGCTGCAAGACCTCAAATCGACTCTGTCTCTGATTTGCCATATAGCAGGGTGAACATCCCCTGGCATGGGAGGTGGGGTGGCCTCAGTGTCAGTGCCAACTTTTCCAACTGAGCAGTGCCCAGCTGGCCAGAGAGACCTTTTTTACCACTGTAGCATAAGGCACAGTGTCTAGAAAGAGTACGGCTGGGATTTTCCACAACACTTCTGCTTTTAATTAGGGTAAACGTTGCCGGCCATCTTTGTTTGGGTGTAAAAGCTCACCTGCTTTTAAATATTTCTAAAGCTACCATTAAAACAGCCTAAATATAACACGCACACAGTTGCATCTTGGGATGAATAAATTATGTGTCCCGAATGAGAGAATGAATGTATGTGTGAGACAGAATGTGAGAGTGGGTGGAAGCACTCATATGGTGTGTGTGGGGGGTGCATAATTAAGCACAATGAGGCGATACAAAAGACCAGACTGGTGGTAATTGCCGAGGTGAACGCTGCAAGTATTGGCAGCACCCAGGCTGCTGAGCCCGGGGCAAGAGCAGAGGGAAGGGCAGGAGGAGGATGCTGAGCGCCTGACGCTGCTATGTGTTACGGGGTCTGGTTGTTGAAGGGATAGAGGGGGCACGTCCCAGCATATGAGTTTATGAAGGAGGGAGCAAAATCACTGCCAAGCCATTGCTCCCTGTGAAGAATGAATATCCCTGTCTATCCAGTTATCCCTGTTCCAGCCAGCTGGACACCTCGCCCTTTCACTACATTTACCCTCACAACTTTCTTGGGAGGTAGTGAAGTGCTATCCCTCGCTCCTGTCCAAAGGGAGCAGAGGAGCCCCAGCCTCCACGCATGAAGGCAACTGGAGCCTGGCCAATGGCTGCAGCTCCGGAAGAGCAGGCAGTCGTGGCACACTCATGCCGGCGTGGAGCAGCCACAGGTTGCCCAAGGTATCTCTAAACCAGCTCCTCTTTCTAAGCAGCAAAGTTAAACCACCAGGCAGGAAAGCACGGAAAATGATGCGGCTTGGCAGCATGCAGAATTCAAGCCAGGGTTTGTGCTCAGGGCTGCACTGTGCCATGCACCTCTATCTTCAGATATCACACAGGGCATGAAATGATGTAGTGGCACCCCAGGAAACTTGCAATCTGAACATGGATTTAGCACTCTTAGGTCCAGCTCAGTGCCACCATCTCAAACCATCTTCTTCAAAGCCAAGAGGCGACAAGAATAACTCAGTCAGCTTCCTGAGATCTGCCCCCTCCACCCACAAAAAGAAAAATAGAGCTGCTTCTCCTGCCCACTCCTCTTTAATCAGAATAATTACTTGTTTTTCTTTAAACTCAGATTTGGCTACATTTAGTGAAATTTCCAAACTGCCGGATGTTGTGTGATTTTTGCTAGGCTGCCGTTTTTCACAAAGTATGTGACTTTGCCATGAAACGTCTCAGTTTACCATACAAATTTTGCACAGAACAAAAATAAGATCTTTTACTTCTGTCTCCGTTGGGTAATATGCAGTCTTTAGTTTTAATTACCGTAGGTGTGGTTCTCTGCCTACAGAGGCCATCCAGATTCAAGGGAGTTTTAGCATCTGGCATTCCTGTGACTCAGTGGATCTGCACATGCGGATGCCCAGCCAGGGCCTGGGATGCTGCTGCCGAGATGCACTTAAATGTAGCAACAAACAGGGAGTGGAGGGGGGGGGGGGGAAAGTCTGGCCAAATTTAGAAGAGTGTTTTCCTCTCAAAGTGCTCCGCAAGGAGAAGTGGCTAGTGAGAATTTATTAGGACAACAGATGCATTAATTTTATCTTGAATTTCGAGGCAAGAATTGGAAATGAGGATATCCTACTAGGTGATAAAACTGTCTGTCACAAGACCCCCGATTACATGTCACTTGCAGAGCGCCTGGAAAACACATGATGAAAGAAGTCAGTGGAAGGGGGTGGGAGACTAATGCTTTCTAGAGCTCAGCGGCTTGGACCATCACACTTTGTTGTATTTGTTCCGACAGGGAAAACGTGGGAGGTGGTGCAAGCATGCTGTAACAAGAGAGAGTTTCTCTATTTATCACTGCAAAGACTAAACACAGCAAATCACATTACTACTGCAGGGAAGGAAGACTATCTAAGCCCAGCACCAAAGGCTGGCTCTCAGCCTCCTCTTGTGCCTCTGGTGCTGCCCAGTGGCTCCCAGTGAACAAGCTGGGCAAAATGAGAGATATCCTTTGCCTGGAAAGGAGCAATCCTGCTCTTCTGCAGCGTGCCCAGCCTCCCTGCTGGGCGTGAGGGCTCAGCACCTTCCTGGAGACACGCATACACGATGCACAGTAACTATCTGGATGCTGAAGCACATCCCTTCCCAGGGAACTGAAGCTACAGGGATAGGCTCAAAGACTGTGGGGCTGTTGGAGCAGGACAAATTGTTTTGCTGCTGCTGGGGCTGTTAAGTGTCAGTGTCTGAGGAGCAGCAGAACCCCATGCACCTACATGCTACCTTTTAATGAGTGGGCATCCAGAGCCCAAGAGTAGCCAGGGGTTTTGCTCAGCAATTGAAGGGAGCAGCACTTGGCAGCGTAAACAGTAGGATGTGGTGGGAGCAGCGCAGCATTAACCAAGGAACAGCTTGGATTCACGGAGAAGGAAGGGCTGCACATTACACTGTCTACTCAGGCTGATGCTGGTACTTCCGATGCCTGGAAAGCTGCCGCCTCCACATTCTCTGCTGATGCTGGCACGCAAGCATCTCCTAACTCTCCACAGCACTGGAATGAGAGAAGGTTCCACCCCAAGTCATCACCTGAACTCCCCAAAGCAGGGATAAGCAGAACCCTTGGGCTGAAATCACACAGGGGTTATCCTGGGAGAAGAGCTGCACCACTGGGCAGTGAGTGGGACACCCTTCCTTTCCCTCCTTCTCCAAAGAGCAAAGTGCCTCCAGCACACCTGGAATGTCAGGACGCTTAGCTTGAACCCTATGGTGGATTAAATAAATAGCATGCACATAGCTGCCCATGAGCAGAATTTCTTGCCTCTCTTGGTAAGCCTTTCTACATCCAACCCCATTTCCAAACAGATCCTACAAAACTGCCTCAAACTCAGCAAAAAGGGCCCAAGAGTAGCAAGGAACAGACAACTGCAAGTAGCTAAGACAACTCCTGAATGAGACTTTGAAAGCCTTTTGCCACACTTGCAAAGAAACACTCGTGTGAACTTCCTGGCATGCATTTTCAGACCTTTGGAAATCAGCTGCTATGCATTTGTCCTAAGAAGCTGTCACAACACTTCTCTGAAATATAGCTCAGACTGCTTAACCCTTGCTGGATACTGAGGCCAATTTTGCATGGATGTTGCTTTTGTCCCAAACATTTCTAGGAAGTAAGCAATGTGACAAGTTCTGCCATGTTAGGGAGGAGTGAGGCATTATACAGGCACCTTGAGCACATAATCTCAAGGCATTTCCCCTACCTTGCTCTCTTTTAGAAACACAAAGGCACTCCCTAGATCTCCCTTATTTTGTTTTCACTAATTAAGATGGTCACTGTTATGTCCAGAAGACTAAGAGGAACACACTCATCATGCAAAAATGGTAATGAAGCAACTTCTCTAGTTAGGGAAATCACATGTACAGTGCAATGATTTGCTTTCATATTCATACACAACTTCAACAGCATAAACTCCACCAACCCAAATGGTGACTGGAGATGGCTTTACTCTGTGCTACAACACAACGGCCTATGCACCTTGGGTGTTTATGTATTGTGTACCTACAGGTTGTCTGTGTGTTCATGTGGGGGTTACAGTGTTCAAACACCACAGAATGGCAGAATTATGACATAGCTGATCTAGCCCTGGGAAAGCAGGAGAATACAAGTCAGAGTTAAAAATAAAGAAGAAAGGAAACTATAGTCCGTACTTACAGTAAATGACAGGAAAGAAGAAAACAAAGTTCCTTCATCGTATCTTGACAGTTTGGCCAAGACTCCTTCCAAAATGGTGACAAACTATGAAGACAAAAAAATACTGCAATTACTTTTAATCATTGAACAAGGGTGTAAAAATCAGCATCAAAGACACCAACAGAGCTCTGAGCATTGCCAAAGGAACCAATGGGGCCTGGAGAGAAAGAAGCATTGCCTTTTGTGTGCTATGTGGTCCACCTCTTGCTAGGTGGGTATCACCCCTCGGTGTCATGGGTGATGTTGGGACAGGAGGTGGGAAGGCAGCACAGCCTTTCCAGATGGGGAAGCTGGTGGTTCTTGCTCCCAGTATGCAGTGTCAAGCACGCAGCTAGCTGGGTATTCTTGCAGAAGAATTGAACAGGCATATGTTGGTGGATTATGTTTAAAGGTCTCCACTGTATAATAGGGATGACTTGTTCTTAGAAAGTTTGAAAGTAGAGGAAAAAACACCCCACCATCTTTCTCCCTACGTACCAATTGCTCTCTGTGCTAGCACAGCACACCAGACCTACACAACAAACCAAGGGAAATGCTGGCAGCTGAGCTAGAGGAGACGACTCTGATGAAAAACAATTTCCAAACAATTAAACCTGACATTTTGGAATGTGTTCCCCACTACTGTCACCTTTAAATTAACTTCTTAGAAGAACATATGGTGATCTTGCACAAGATGAGTTATTTTGTCCACACAACCTTATGCGTAGGAGCGGTGACCGCTTCTCTGTGCCACCCCATCATCTTTGCAGCAGCAATAAGCAGTGCCGCCCTCTGACTGCAGCTGCCCCTCAGCACCATGGGGCAATGGTGACCATGGGGTGTTACCCCCGTATTAACTTAACACCCATCCCTTAAAACCACTTCTGGCCCAGTATGGCAATCCTGCTAGCAGCATATTACATCTCACACAGTTCCTAATCATCAAAGAGTCACCATGAAAGGACTGGGAGATGTATGATCCTGCCTGTGAGAAACAAGAAGCCAATTCAACATCTTAATGTGTCACATTTTAATGGAAACGCACATATTAAAAATGCAATGTTAACAGTGAATCACTTCACCTGAAGCTGAAGGTTACCTTTGCCACTAGGAGTGTTATCATTTCTTTGACGGTTTCCTCAATTAGTTCATCTATTTTTGAATGGTACTGGTGCTGAAGAAAAATAAAAGGGGAGGGGGGGAGAAATATTAGCATTGATCACAAGCAAGAGCTCTACAGTTGTCAGACTCTTCCCTTGGTAAACCACAATATGCAGTATCAACCTGAAGAATTACACAGCTTATTACCTTGGGCTCCGCTATGGCGACAAGTGATTACTTACAGTCATTGGTGAGACCCTGAAATCGGGAGAATCTAACATCAGGTTGTGAAGCATGGGCAAACCCTGCCCTCTTCTGTGTGCCTGCAGCTCCGGAAGCCACATGCAGATGTTGAAGGGGAAGATTTGCCATCCCTGTGAGCACCAGCATCCAGTGCCCCTAGAGACCCCGAAATCCTTTTGCGTCAGTTCTGCCGGCATTACCCTGCTCATTTGGCACACGGATCACACCCGTCAATGAGATATGCCTGCTGCTGGAGGGGAACGGGCAGCCCTTGCCTAGGGCATTACAAACCACACAGCAGTTGGAAGGGGGGTTGGGAGGACAAGAAGATAGGCTGAGAGAGCTGGGGTTGTTCAGCCTGCAGACGAAAAGGCTCCAAGGAGACCTTAGGGCAGCTCCCAGTGCTTAAAGGGGCTACAGGAAACCTGGAGAGAGGTTTTGGACAAGGACAGGTAGTGATAGGACAAGTGGGAACAGCTTTAAACTGGAAAACCATAGATTTACATTAGATATAAGAAAGAAATTACTCACTAGGAGGGTGGTGAGGCCCCAGCACAGGTTGCCCAGCAAAGCTGTGGCTGCCCCATCCCTGGCAGTGTTCAAGGCCAGGTTGGAACTGGATGAGCTTTAAGGTCCCTTCCAACTTAAACCAGTCTAGGATTTGCTGCACCAGGGGAGCTTGCAGTGTGTTAAACCCCCAGGGATGATGTTACACTCCTTCCATCTACTGCAGCAGAGCAGTTGAACCTGTGCTGCACACTGAGCTCAGCAAGCACATGGCTCAAATTAAGCACACATTTAAATGCTTTGCTCAGTGACTATAAGATAGATCTAAAAAAACCCAACAAACCAAGATGAGCCTTTTTGTCCCATGCAAAAGCCATCACACAGTGCAGCCCTGAGCCCTGGGTGCCAGCAGACCCCATGGCACCAGCTCAGGACTGGCTGACCTAAACCAGTGCCTGCAGCATCAGTGTTTCCGCATCTTCAACCCAATCTCTGCACATGCCAAACCTTGCTTAGCTTGGGAGCTCTGATGCAATCAGCTGCAATATGGTTAGAATAGGTACTAAAATACAGTCTCCTACTAATTTAGAAAAGACCTGTTTCCAATACAAGATTTAATTAGTGAAAACATACAGTATATTCTTATTTTCAATGGACTGAGAAAATACTGATTATGACTGCTTTCCAACACAAAACATTTGATTTTTCAGTCAAACATTTCAAGCACTGGTGCTAGTCACTATATTCATTACCACTTGGCATTAATATTGTTTTAAAATGTTAACATCAAATCACATTGAAAGAGACAAATCTGCTTTAAATACTAATCAAACTTTGGGAAGGAAGACTGCAAGGGCTTTACAAATGCTAGATGTTGGTGTCAGTGTCTGATTGTAATCTCTGAACTGCTCTACACTTTGGGGATTTTTTCCTATGACATTAACATTAATAAAGGAATTTGGACAAAAGAAAAGTCAGACACACTTACCCACTCTTTAGCAAACTTTTCAGGTGATTTGGAACAGAAATAAAGAGGAAAGGGCAAAAAAAAGGAAAAAGAACATATGAAGAGAAACTATAAATAAACCAAAATCTTTTAAATAAAGAGATGCATGAAAACAACCGCACCATGCATAGAAACAATAAGCAATGGAAAATGAAACATGATCAAAACCTCCTTTCACTGAAACACCAGAGATTGTTACCTGTACTATTTGCAGGCAGTAAAGCCTACAGGGACTCGACTGTACCTAACTGCTGACAGTCTCTTATGGTTTTATTTTGCTCCAGAGAGGAAGGCTGTCAACAGGCAGGTTCAGCATCGGGGCAACTGCACATCCTTCACCAGGACAGATGCGCCTCAGGGGTGAGCCCTGCTGCAGGGGTGACATGGTGAGGCACATCTCAGGCAAAGTCTTGGCTGGGTACACTCACAGCATCACCTATGAGGCACTGCCACACCCCAGGCTGTGATCCACTGAGTCCATCCCGAGGTACAAACATACATGAGCAAGCAATATTTGCATTTACAGTTCCCATTTCCATGTCCTGCTTTGCAGGTCACGATATATATGAGTCCCTTATAGGATCATAGTTATGATTAATCTGTTAACTAACAGATTAACGAACACAGAGTTAGCTCTTGTCAGCTCCTGGGACTGACATGGCTGTTCCCAGCATAGCTGGAGACGTAGCTGCAGGGTGACAGGGACCTGTAACAGCTGGGTACACATAGGAGATGCTGACGTCCTTGGCATACACAGCCAGAACCTCCTATGGGGGCTGAAGAAGGGGTTGTGCATATGTTGGGGGTGTCTTCCCCACGACATTTTCCTTCTGCAACTAGATTTTCTGTGTGTGCATAAGGATTTAGCTAACTGCTTTCATCGGGTAAGTCATGACTTTTAACTCAAAAATGGCCATCCACATGCAAAACAATACACTGTGAAATGCACCCACTAACGCATTTTCAATTCAAACCTTGTTTAAAAAGCAAGTAAGAGCCCTGGTGGAATAAAACCGCAGCTCTGAGAGCAGGAGAGGACCCTGTGTACAAACCAAGGACTCTGATCGCTCATTCCCATCACATCCGTAATCCCTGAGGTCCGCACAGACCTGGTGGGGAGCCAGGACCATGCAGAATAGGACCCGTGAGGCTGTGGGTCCTGCTCTGGGCAGCCACAGTGATGTGCACCCTGTGCTACTTGTGCTGCAGCTCCATTCCCACCTCAGGAAGATGAGACTGAGCCAGGATGGGTTTGGAGAAGGCGGCGGTTTGGAAAATAAGTGCCTGGTGCTGCTTTCACAGGCGCCTGGCTCGTAAACCAGCATTTCTAACAGCTCCTTCTACATTTCTTATGGAAACGCTCGAGGTTAAAGATCACATATCTGGTTTACTTTACCCAGCGCAGCCCCCGCTTTCGATAGAGTTCATCGCAGCTTTCTATTAGCTCAATTATTACAATCCGTAATCAGCGCACTACAATGATTCAAGTTGACTTTATGTGATGAGTATCTTGCCTTGTCATGTAACAGATTGTGTGTACGTTGTATTTCTCTAAGGACCATCTGACCTTAGATATTAAATAGAAACATACTAGACCAACTGAGAAACATTTAATACATACATTTATCCCCTTAGATGTATTAAAAATTCAGAGGAAAAATAAATATTTAAGATGGTAAAGTATGTTTACCAAATGTTTTAACAGCTGCCTTTAGAGACAAGGAAATGGAAATGAAATGATGGGTGTTTGTTTCACAGGGTAATGCTCGCAAAATGCATTCAAGTATCTGTTAAAGTGAGTGCAACTGAAGGTAGTCTGAAAGGGAAGGACATTGGGATGGGAGGGAAACCACAGGAGTGAGGTCAAATAATGTGTTGAGAGAGTCTTTGCCCACGTAGAGCTTGAACTGTCAGAAAAATCAGGGGTTTGTTTCTAGCAGAACTGTTCTCCAGTGGGTCTGGGCAGACTCCCCAGCCTGAACACCACAGTGGGCAATGAGCCCTCTATGCTGCTTTTGAACTGCCTGCAAAGGGACTACATATCTGAGAGCCATGTGCCAGCAGTGGCAGTGACGGAGTGTCCCATCAGCGGGTTGTGTCTGTCCACCCCTCCTCAGTGACTAGATGGGGGGACAGGGACACAGCTCAGACACAGACACAGCTCCCAAACCTGTTTTTTCATCCCTCTCCTGTCTGACTCATCAGAACTGGAAGAGGCAAGGTGACTGTTTTCCCCTGCCAACAACAGATCCGTATCTTAACTCTTAACCCCTATCTCAATACCCCTACATCTTAATTCTTAACCCCCATCTGAGTACAACTATTTCAGCACATAGGCTTAGCTTTAAGAAGAGGAGATGGAGATAGCCAAAATATGGAGTGGCACAAGTGAATGGAGGGGGAGCTAGTAACACTCATTAGAAGAAAGAAAAGAAAAAGGGAGGGTGTATAAAATACTGCAGCCCTAAACAGTAACTTATGCACCGATAATTTACATCTGCTTTACAGGTCTGTTAGTTCAGCTATCTGTTAAAAACCTCATGCTCCAGCAACTGCTGCTTGCAGGGGTTAGGCTATCTTCAAACTGCTGTACCAAACACCTTCTTGAAGCGGCACAGGCAGATTTACAGAGCTAGTCCCTGCTGCAGCTGAGAACGGCAGAGAAACAACCTCGCTGCTGCCTGGTCCCATCTCACGTGCAGTTTGACTCAGGCCGAATGTGCGTTGTGACTGATGTGCTCAAAATTTGGAGGAAACCAGCAAGCACAAAGCATCACAAATCAGCATGGGAAGATGAAGTGAGTGCCCGGTCACACTACATCCAGACACAGCTGATGGTATAAGTTTCATGCCATCTGAATACTTAACCTGGCACTTTTATGAATGCAGTGAGCTTGCTCTGTCATGTTAGCAGAATCTGCTTGACCTCCAAAATGTTTCTGTCCTCAGGGACTGTGCTAGCACAAGGATTTGATCCTGGTTTGCAGTGGCGAGCACCACAACCATAGCCCTTCCTGGTTGATGGAAACAGCTGGGGCAGATGCTGCAGCATCTGCAGGCTGAGGCATTTGGAGAATATAAAATGGGTATGAATGCAGAACAGAAAACGGCAGAGAAGTTCATGTCTGGGCTTGAACAAGAAAAGCCCATTCAAGGTCTGCCAGAGCACACTTGGAGGACAGGGAAGAACCTGATGATGGACAGTATGAAACCTCTCCTGAAAGGTGACTGTCACAAATAAAATGCTATAATTGAAGCACGTATAAGAAAAATAAGAAGAACAGCTGAATGTGATCCAAACACCACTGATAGCAGAGCGAGGATCCCTGCTGCACTCAGTGGTCTTTAGAGCAAGTCCTCTCAGAGCAACAGGGAGAGGTAAACAACAAAAAAAAACCCAACCCAAAACCAACTTGCAACGATTCAGTGCAAAATCTGACCAAGGGAAGTTTAGTGAAAGGGCTTACCCAGGAAGTGCTGACAAGCAGCAGGATGGGAGAGCCACACAGTATTTGTCAACTTATTCTAGACTGATATATGAATATTTAATTTGGCTCGAAGCCACTGCAGCAGAATTACCATTACGATGCATTTAATCTAGCCCAATTTACCACATTTTTCTAATTCATAGATCAATTCACAGAAACTTCAATCTGCAACTATGGCTGCAGAAGACAAAAAATATCAGCAATTAATTCAAACGGGTTTCTTGTTTGGAAACTTGAGTCATTAAGAACCTGGAAATCCGGGATCATCAAGCGTGCTGATTAGAGCCAATACTCCAGGAAGTCAGAGCAGTTGGAATTTCAGTCTACTTTTGGAACTTATCTATTTTGGTATTGTGTCGGGTTTGTTTTTTTCATTACGAGCATCACAGCAACAACCTGGCACTTCTGTTTTCCTTATGTTTGCCTACAGAAAATAGACATATACAGAAAGTGCTGATACCTGGCTCCAAGGTGTGGTTAATGACTCAATCTATATGGTCATCATGCATCAAATAACCTTAAGAGACACCTTATGGATA
>JBCJKH010070477.1:341-14163 GCA_039877255.1 Loriculus beryllinus
ATTCAAATGGTTTTGGTACACCAAAGACCTCAAGTGCAAAATGCAAGACAAATTTTCAACAAAAATAAGGCTACAGCGCACTAGATCACTAATGCATTCTACATATTTTTGCTGAGTTTGACAATAGTACATTTTATCATGTGCTTAAATTCGACCACGTTTAACTTATTTCTTCAATGCTGGATCATCTTCACTAAACCTGAGAGTAAACAATTGAACATTGATTCATGCAGGATTTGATGGAAAAAGAAAAGAAATGGAACAGGAAGAGAAATGTCCTCCATGATTAAATCTGCAATGGATTGTTATACTGGTTTCACCATATGATATTCTGGCATCACGATTTACGGCAATCCTCCTCCCCCACAGCTGTAATTACAGAAAGTACACTTTAAATGCATGCTATAAATTTCAGATTAAGAAGCCTTTCCAAATTGTTCCCTTTCAGTAGCAATAGGGGATCCACAAAACCATCGATTTTAATATATATTAATATTTTTAACAAAAATGTTCAGGACTGAACACAGTGAAAATCAAATCCTGAGGTAATAAAAATCAATATAGGCCTATTGATACAACAACATTAGCGTGGCAAAAATGTAAGTTTTTTGTTCAGCCAATTATTAGGGCTTTATTCTAATCTTTTGCTGAGTTGGAGAGATACCTTTCTGGATGCATTCAGGTAAATCCATCTGCAAATAAAAATAGATGTACCTATGTTTCAGTAGAGATGATTAATCGCTCTTCTTGGGCTTGCCTTATTAAAGAATGATGGATAACATTCTTCATCCTGTTCTCCCAGCTGCTTGATCTGCTTCTGGTCTATTCTCCAGTTTGAAGAAAAGGAAAGAGAGTTTCTATGACAAGATTCTTTGGTAGTGTCTCCAAAGAAAAAGCTATTCACAGCTTCATAGGCTAGGCTGCAGGGATTACAGAAAAAATAATCGTATCTAGAAGATCTGCTCACAACAGCAGTCTTCCAGTATTCAAAATTATGGTACATTCAGGTTGTAGGAATGAATCTATTACAATGTTATTACCCTAATGACAGTACAGAAGGTTTTATAGTGTACTACCACATTTGCATCAGAGTAGACTTACTTCATACCTGGTAGGAACATTTTGCTATCAGTAGAAGGCTGTACAGGTACACACACTGAACCAGTGTCTAACAAATATTTCAATAGCATGCAACAAGTGAAGTTATGTTGACAACTCTGCTTGCATAAATACAGTGACTAAAAGGATTAATTGTTCTTCTCTAAATATCATTAGTGTAGTAGGAGTTTGAAGTAACTTTCTGTCTTCTGTCTCCCTCTGATTTTGCTTGGACTGAATATGCCTAGAAAAAAATAGTGATATGTATGCAGTTTTGTGACATCTTTATCAGAACTTCACCTGCTCAGAACAACCTCAAGAAAATCATATCCTATCAGACTCTTGAGAGATTCCTTGATACAAGTTTCAGCTCACCTTTTTGAAATTAGAAGTAAGCCTGGATCTGCCACCACTTAGCTCATATATTTTCAGTTTTTGCAGGGAAAAAGGAAAAGTGTAGAATAGGAAGGATAGTTATAGTACACTTGCACTGCAATTGCAAACGTAGTGTTGGTAGGGTAAATGAACCCTAATTGAACTGTGCAGTGTCTCAATTAAGTTGCTGTTGCTACTGCTACTTGAATTTGCTGTTTTAAAACTAGCTCAGCTACCTGTATGACCAAATTATTTCCGTAACTGTATTGCAAAGCCAAGCTTAGTCCTAGAGTTTTCACACAATACTTGTGGTTGCTTTCTATGTGAGGTGGGGGGAAGGGGTAAGGATGGGAAAGCTTCATAGTTTTCTACCTGGAGTATTTCATCTTCAATGTTTTGAAAAGTTACAGAGCTAGGGTTTCCCTTAAGGTTTTGGTTTAAATTACAGCTGATCTAAATTGTTCTTGGTTGACTGGTAGCGCTAGAAGAAATGACAATCTATTGTGAAGGATGTTGTCTGCCTTTGAGAATGGCAAATGTCTGCTTTTCTTGGCAGAAACAATATGAGAGAAAAATTGAGAGATTTTGCTCTGGAGTGAGTGCTGAAATAATTGCTGAGTAAACACTGGTTAGTTTGATACAGCTTTTTGTTTTGAGAATCAATTGTTTGGATAGAGTAATTGGAGTAAAACTTTAAAGATGTCACAAACTTTCTGCCAGCTATTATTACATCAAAAGCATTTCTTTTTAATATTTAATAGTACTTAGAATACACAGTCTCAGATGGAAGCTAAAAAAATCCAGCAATTATGTCAACGACATTTCTTAAATAAAGCTTGCCAACTTACTTTTATAATCTTCCCTTATATTACAATAAAGACACTGAGTACTTCAAATCATGACAGTTCTGTCTTCATCAAGCCAGGAAAAGTCTTGAAGTTACTGGGAGGTTTTTAAGAAGTAACGTCTCTCGTTCATGCTAGTCCGGAAATCTATTCTTTAAAGTGATAGCTTTTAGAGTACAGAGAGAGAGATGAGGAAACAGAAATGCTTTATGCTGTTTTGGCTTCATAGGATTTAAGTTTTAAAAGGATTTCAATCAAAGGATTTGAGTCAAAGGATTTAATTATTTACATTGGATGAGTAGCTATACTAACAGAATACTATTGTATAAATCAGATTTGGACTGGCTTATATAATGGCATCTTCTATTTCCAGTTGTAGGCAGAGGCAAACTGATCTTTGATCACTACCATGCAGTGTATTCAGCAGTAGAGTTGTAATGCCCGTATTTATTTAAAGTCTAATAACAGTAATTTCTGTCACAAACTGATGTTTTTTAAATGTTTAAAATTTGAGTTATGAAGCAAATCTCTAATATGCTGCATCTGCTCTTAAACAGTGACTGCATCAGCAAACTGGCAAAATCTGTAAAAGAAGATATGTGAAAAATGGTCTTCTCTTTTAAGATATATAAAATAAGAAAATGTGATACTTGGGAGGTTTGTGAGGAAGAGTTGAAATTATAAAACAGACGTTCATAAATTAACATGTTCTAACTCTCTCTTCAACATCTGAAATTTGTTTGATTGGAATGAGTTTGTGTCAGGAATGTTTGCTCACACATCATGAATGAAAGATAAATGCACAAACCCTACCCGAAGACCCAGGTGACCAATTTCCTGACTTCCCAGACTACTTTGCTCTGTGCAAATACATCTGTATTTGTTTATTTAAATAGGAAATGAATACGAAGTACTACTTACTGAAAGAGGTGAAAGGGATGGAAAGTAACTGTAATTAAATTCCACATGGTGGGTGACAGGCAAGGGAATAGAGGGATTGCTGTGGCACGGAAGATCACTGTGGTACTTGGAAGCAAGCTTGGAAACAGTACAGCTTAGCAGGAGTCCCACTTAGTTCTTGGTTTTCTGTTCATCTGGTTGAACTATTAATTTTATTTGCATAAAATTTGTATTTCAGCCACTCTGGGGAGCATGCTATGTGGAAAAGCCTACATCAACCCTTCTCAAGGCTCTGGCCAGCTCAAGCTTGTGTCTCAGCCGCATTTACGAGTTTGGCCTCTAGCTGCACCATGCTATGTTCTTAATCATCAGGTAGGGCTGGAGCATCCCTTGCTCATCCCAAGCCCTGCACTGAGCAGCTCTGTGAAGGGCAGGAGATGCCTTCTAGTGTAGTCAAAACATCAGCCTGGCCCCTTGGCTGTGCTGTGTTGTGCCATGGCTTGCTGTGGCTCATTTTGGGCAGAGAGCAGGACCAGGTAAGGAAAACATGCCATCAGCATGGGTACACCTCCTCCGTTCATCTCTGCTCTGGTACCAGCTCAGCAGCAGCAATCCCCTTCCTAGCATGGGAGTGGGCCTCTAAGCACTGGAAGAGGAAAGCCCTCACTAGCCTTTTATTTTGGGGGGGCAGCTGAGTCCTGAGGCTAGTTACAAGCAGAATCCCATGGGTTTCAGTTATTTTGGTGGAGCAGCGTTCGGGATTTAACCCAGGGATCAATCTATAGCTAAATTAAAGTCAGAACTTGGAGTTTGCATGTATTTCACATAGGTTTTCAAGAGTGCTGGTAGGTTTTAGTATATATCCATGCCTTCAGGCCAAAGAGTTGATTGAAGGTGTGTAGTTGGTTACTCACAGTCCCACCTGGAAGCTCCTCAGTTAGCCAGTAATCCTCCTGGCCAGTCTCCTAACTCTGGTTAGTCATGCAATACTGCTGTTGCAGGCTGTGCTTGCAGGGGAGTAGGAAAGAATAAGCCAGGTAAAACACAGTTCTTTATTCCAGAGGAAGCATTAGTTTCTTCAGGCAGAAAAAATTGTAATAATCAAACCCTAGTAATTCAGCAGTGTAATAAACCAACAGTTAGAGCTCTGGTGAAAATTTATGGAATTACTTTTTGATTCATTTTCAGGTCCTTGTCACTGTTTAACATAAAAATTATTTCATGTTTTTCTGGTATTGAGGTTTTCTGCAAAGAAATGCTTTAAGAGACAGAGGAGATTGACCCACTGCTCCAAATTGGAGGAGCATGACTCCAAAAACTCTGTAATCATGGCATGTATGTATTCTTAATTTCTGGCTCACGTTCATTCTTTGCAAATATAAGGTATGATCTTGTCTTTGAAAAGACTGTGTTAAATGAGGCTTTCTAATCTTATCACAGGAAAAGAAATATTTCTTCCTCCTGCTGAGTGATAAAATTCAGAACTTATTATCAAAAGATTTTGTTTCAAAACAGAACAAGGTCTTCCAAAAATGCAAAGTTTGAGCTGAGAAGAAAAACTGAAGATGTTAAAAATCTGGAGGAAAAAAAATAATTTCACTATTCCATCTGGATTGTTTTTGGAGAAGGGGGTTATTTCTTTATTCATATTATGACATTATGGCAACACTGACGTGTGTATGTTAGAGATACCCTGTTATCTTTCAGTTTTAATTGGAATTATTTAGAGTTGTTTGAAATGCTTTCCACTTTCCATATCATATTATTTCCTTGTTATGCGCACAAGCTCTGTGGAGATGTTGGGAAATGGATTAAAGTATCAGAATATAAAATAAATAATGAGGTAAAAATAACAGGATCTTAATTTTTGAAATGGAATATTGAAATCAGTGTCAAAACCAGGTGTTGCTTTCAGAATTTTCTCAATAAAATCAAAATTCAAAAGGGAATGAAAGCCTGGGATGAAAATATGAAACATTCTTATAAAAATACTTGATCAATTTCGATTTCTCCCTGAAAAAAAACCCAAACCAATTGCTTGAAAACATTTACTGGTAAAAACAAAGCGCAATTTCCTTTCTCTGGAGCCAGATGTGCTTCATTTAGCGTTAAACACCTTCCACGTAGATGTTTCAATGGTTTTTATGTCGTTACAGTTTTATTCATCTTCACTTTCTCTGATCTCCCAACTGAGAAGTGAGTGTTGCTTCCTTTGAAGGCCTTTAGTCATTTTCTGTGATCACAGTGCAAACTAATGACAGACGCATCCTCCCACAATGGAGCATCATGCCAGAGAGGTACAAAGAGAAGACATTGAACCTCATTGTCAGGAATCATTCTCATCTGTTGACCAATCCTTCTTTGTTAGAAAGCACAACATTTGACTCTCATTTACTCAAGACTTTAATTTGGTTTGGTTTAGTAGTGGACATGTCATGGATGTGTGAAAAAAAACCCCACAACCGAACAAACCCACTACTTCTTCACCTTTAATGATATAGCAAGACCCTTCATCACGTCTTCTTCAGTCCCCGTGTGCATAGCTTCCTACCTATCAGTAGCAGGGAAGGGCAGCTGGAAGAAATAAGGTGTAGAAAAGAGGATAAGTAGAGAAGAAAACAGGAGGAGGGAAAGGTAACTAAATTTTTCAGCCTAGGTGTGTACTCTTCTGCCTTTATAGTCCTAAACCCTGTAAGCCTGGATGGGATGTTCGTGTTTGGACAAAGAAGCTTTCAAGAGAGAACTGCCAGAGAAACCCTCTTTAAGAACCGCGCTGTGCTCGCTCCCTAGCGCGGGCTCCGCGCGGGCCGCAGCTCCCTCAGGAGCTCTCCCCCCTCCACCTATGCCACAACAACTGCTTGTGGGAGCACAGGGTAAACCGGATTGCTGAAAATAACCCTTTTGGAGAGTTATTTTTAACCTGGATCCCTTCAGATCACGTCAGGGTGGCCTCAAACACCACTGTGTGCATGGGGGTGTGCACTAGTGCAGGATAGCGAGTTGCCAACAGCAGGAGGGCTGGGGTGGAATATAGAGAACCCTTTAATCCGGGTTTGCCCCTAAAGGCAGAGTACTGTGAAACTACATCTGTGTATAACAATCAAGCACAAGTACAATATACACAGCAGAGAGAATGCAAGTCTTTCTGTCCTACCCAGGAGAGAACAATGAAGTTCCAAAATGCTAAAAAAATCATTAAAATTCTTTTCCTTTCTTTCTTTCTGTGTTCCTGTGGCTAAATATACACACAGAGAGAAGATTTCTTGCACTATTAAATAACTATTTTCCTCACTTTCCTTATCCTCTGTAATTCAGTGCCTCTTCTAAAGGACTCCATCAAAGCCAAGTCATAGGGTGTCAAGAGACATTCCCATAAGAAATCTCTGCTAATAAACTGCTTGGCAGCTATCCACAGCAGGAGCACTTGCTTCCAGCACAAGTAACACAGCATCCTCTATATCACTTTTCTAATGATGCTGTCACAGAGAGGAAATCGTAGTACCTTTCAGATGACAGTAAAAATATGTGCATGCTAAAAAGTGAAGCTACATTCCATCAGGAATGAAGAGGGGCAGTGCTCTGAAAACTGGAACAATAGATCTGTACTTGACACTAGTTAATGCATTCCCACCCACAGAAACAGAAGAGGTGTCCATGCACTTGCTCAATAAACACTGAATAAACACTGGAAGAAGGAAGATAAAACTTTTTCCTAGGAAGCTCAATCCTTTATTTGTTGATACATGAGTCCTATCCTTCTTTCTCAGAAGCAACCCAGGACTCTTGGAGCTAGTTACTATGAGGCAGCTTTTCATTAAAGAAGTTTCCTACCTCAAAGAGCAGCAGCAAAGGAAAAGCCCACATCTTCAAGAGTGGTTTTTCCTTCAGCTCTTCCACATATTTTTTAATAGTCATTTGGCCCCTGGCTGCCTGTTTGAAGGACTGGCTGCAAAAACAAGCTGAACAACAAGCAGTTCAATTGGTGCTTCAGTACCTAAACAGGACATCAATATTAGCTATTTCAGTCTTTATTTTTAGATTGTTTTTAATGCTTTCACAGCTCTCACTCTCTGAGACTGATTTGGGGTTGGTATTGCAGCCAGAGAGGATTTGGGGTTTTACTAATCCTGATTCTTTGCCATGTAGCTAAAAGGCTTTGCCTTGTTAACAATATTATGCTCCAGTTAAGTCAATAAATATTCACCATGTCTGCCTACTCCTTGTAATTCCTGGTTGGACAAAAGCCTCAAAACATTTGAGGAGAGTAGAATAAGATCAATGCTTCAAATGGTAAGTAGGCAAAAGAAACAACAAATACAGCCTACCCAGCCAGTTCTCTTTCCCGTCTTTTCTCCCTTTTATTCCACTTGTCATCTTTTTTTCAACACCTCATTCTCTGCCTCTTCCTTTTTCTGTGCTTTCCTTGCTTGGTCTCACCCTCATTGCCAACAGTTTTCTGCTTCTCTTTCCAAACTCCAGGTGACATCTTGTTTTCACAGCAATAAAAAATTACATCTGCAACCAACTGCTGTTCCAACAAAAGTTTGCAGCAATAGGCCTCATCTACAATGCTAATACTTTTGAATTTGCCCCTAAAATTTTCAGTGCTAACATTTTCAATGCAAGCTATTTGCTCTGTTATCCTTAACATGCTGATACCCTTCTGCTAACCCATCATATTTACCCTTAAGGTTTCCAAAGTTTGTAAATTCATGTCTATACATGATGCATAGATACATAAGTACATATATCAATTTTTTTAACACCTCTACAAAAAAGTCAATGTATGTATATATGCTAGCATGTGCAGACTACTTCCTCTAATCCATCGTTATGTGTATAACACCTGTAGAATCATATCTTGTTTTCCTGACTGCTTCTTTACTTACCATCTTCTGATCTATTTCCAGCATACAAAAACTGCCACCTGGCTGATGCCACACCACAACCCTGATTTCAGCTTTCAATGCAAAATCATCTCACACATTCAACTGCTTTCACACATTCATGGTGGTGTGTAGACTTCAGTTTAACACACAATGGAAATCCACACTCTACTTCCTACCAGTTGTGGAGACAGGATATTAATGCCCAGCCAGAATCCCTGGGTCATCCCAGCACAGCAGGAAACAGCAAATGGAGTCGCAGGCACAAGTTCCCAAGTTTAGAGAAAGCTGGGCTTTCTTGGTTCCCTCTGGTTCTGGTGAAGCACATCTGAATGAGATTACTCCTTTGCTTTCTGTATTACCTGCAGAGAAAGCCGAATATGATTAACTTCTAAATTACCAGAGAAGATTGCAGCCCAAAATAAGGTGGTAATGAACACTACCCAGAGAATAATAGCCAACATTTCAATTTTAACTATTACAATTTCTAACTATCAATGGCAGGCATGTGCATCACCTCTAACATGGCTTGACATCATTAGGGCATCACCTTATATTTGAAGTGTGTGGCAAAACTTGTATTACAGAATACACTATATATACTCTTATTTTCTTCAAAACTCTGCCAAATGATGTGTTATCACTGTGTTTCTAATGAGAATATTAACTTAGCTCACTCAGATTTATATATTTCCCCATGAAATTATCCAGTTTGGATCTTGAATTTTTACTGACAGTTGAATTGCATAGTTACAAATTAGAAACTTCCATGTCATTTAACTGGATTAGAGAATTTCAAATAGACTAATAGTTGCTCATTATGAAAAAAGTACCTAAAATTTGTATGCAATAATTATTCAAAATGAAAAGAAAGCATTATCTCCAATAACAAAGGACAGAACAGGGGAACTCAGCAAGGGAGGGCCAGCTGCAGCACAATATATTTTTGTAGCCAGGGTTGTGAGGGGAGGTTGTTTGGGTGTTTTGCATTTGAGCTCTTTTCTCCTGGAAGCAAGGAAAAACGGTTAGCTGTGGCTTTGCATATGCCAGATGTGACAATGAGATCAAATCCCATTCTGGGGAAAGAATTGCTTCCCAGAGTGTTTAATTTTGAGAGAGCAAGGGCTCATTGTCTCTAAATTTTGCTGGATACCAATAAATGCTGGCATTAATGTGACATTTCCCTTTGAAAGCTGAAGTACAGAATTAATCCTAATAAACAGCGTAAATCTGCAACCTTCACTAAGGCATAACTCTGCTTACTGTCTCAGACGTCGGAACGACTCACGCGAACACGTCTGTGAGTTACAGCCCCCAGGACTTTTACCAACAACTCTTTCATTTTCCAGCTATCAATGGAAGTGGTGGGGTTTTTTCTTTTATTTGAGAGACCTTTCAAGCACCTGATGCATTATTAAAATCTTCTGATGAAGTACAGCATACATAGTGGTAGCTTACACATATTTAATCAGTTTAACTTTGCAAACATTCATAGTATTTGCTAAATGATTAAGCATTTCTTCAGAGATGTGCTCCAAAGCAACACACAGATTTAGATAAACATTCATTTATTGCGTTCTAACAAGTGCATCACTTGCAAAAACTTTTTCTTTAAAAAATTAATGTGCTTCTCTCCATGTGCCACAATAGGTTATTCTTTTTACATCTCTTGGATTGGACCTGGCTGTAAAACACTGGTTTTTCTCCTGTCATATAGTAAATAACAGTCTACAAATAAAACTGTCTAAATATCTCTGCAAAGACTCTCGGGCTCATGAAAGAAATGTTCATGTGTGATCTATTTGTTGGTGGTCTTCTTCAAACTGCTTTCCTTAGATTTTTCATACATATACATTTCATAGATGCATTTATATTGGCCTTAAGTTCTGTGCATGTATCAGCCAATTTGGTTTTGGGCTACATTGGCCTTATTCCAGGTCTTGTCATCCTTAGAGAGCTGAAAAATGTTTATAAAACTGAAAAATGGACCCCCTACTAGTGTCCCTTAAAGAAATTGTCAGCTTTGGGATCAGAAACATTAAAAAAAGCACATATAAGCATTCCCTTGGCATCATCTCCTGGAAGATATTCTTAATTTTAATTTAACAAATTCATGTTAATTAAAATGGCAGCAGTAGAAACAAAGAAAGAAGAAAAGTCAAGAATGCAATCTTCCCTGTGAAAGTAAAAAAGATGCATATTTACAAAAAATAAAAATAATCTTTCTCAGCAAGAAGCACTTGCAATAAATCAACTTCTGAGGCTTGTAGAAGCTCTTTGTGTGCTATTTTGTGACATAAACAAAAAAATCTGAACATGAAGTACCATTCTTTGGAAGAAATTTGACAAAGCCGTAATGTGGTCACCTCGTAACAGAGAGATCAACTGCTGCTAATAAAAGCAGATATCATAGAGAGAAAAATGTGAGGCTGCCACGCCTGCCACTAACAGCTGAAAAACAAAAAGTACTTGGCTTTGTGGACACTTGGGTCCCACAAGCATTTACTACAGATTACACTATTTGCACTGACAGTTATTTGCCTGCAAAGTAAGGATCCAACCTTACTCAAAGGTCCCCTTGGCTTCAGGTCCGGCTTTGTTAAGTAACCAGAGCATCTGGGAACTGATCAGTTATCCTAATATCTGCCTAGAAAACAATGTTCTCTATTCACTCTCTCAAACATGGCCAAACAAAAGTTTTTCTTTCCAGACCCACTTTCCAGTGGAGAAGCAAAGCAGTTTCTCCAGCGTCGGTGCAGTGATAGTCTTCCTGACAGACCAAGCACACTCCCAAAGTCCTAACCCTCCAAGCAGCCTGTACTGGCCATTGGGGTAGGGGTCTCAGGTGTCTGAGGATGGACAACCTTCTGCAGGATGCACAGCTGCCCCAGCAAATGTCTCGCATGGATCCTGAGCTTGCTTGGAAAACAAAAGTGAAGAGGCACCTATCACGGACCTTAAGTCTTCACCAGTGACTGGCCCTTTCCATTTGTTGATTTATCCCTGTGTTTTCCATATTTCATTCATGCTTTCTTGTCTATCACCTATCTTTTCTCTGTTTACCTTCATGGCTATGAGACCCTTAAGACATAAGTAAAGGTTTTGGTATTTTGGTATTTTCTATGGTTCTGTTTATTATTTCTCCATAGTTTTGAAAAAACTGAGTTTTCCTTAATGACTAAATTTTTCCATCTTGACAGATGCTGACTGCTGCACCCACACCACCTTTAAAAATTCAGCGTCTCTTTTACTTGCATTGGAATCACCTAGTATACTGAGTGAAATATACAAACATTCCTTACTGAATTTACTTCATGGACATAAAAAAATGCATAAAACTGCAGAAACAACCGAGGCACTTTACCTGGTGAATGGTGAATTATTCAGAAAAGAGAACTGCAAGGAGATATTCTATAACATAAGATTAAACCTGGTGGAAAGACTCAGATTTTCTACCTTTAGCTAACAGTAATATTAGAATATGTCAAGATCAGATGTTTCATTTCAGAAGCAGGGGTGTTTATTGATGCCTTAAAAATAAAACTGGCCACATTTTCAGTTCAAAATTCCATTATTTCTTAATTAAAATTTTTATCTGAAAAAAAAAGAATAAAACAAAAGTATTAATTTGGAATCAATAAAATGCCTGAATTTTTTGTTCAGATGCAAATCGAAAATCTGTTACTCTTCTAACAATAATCTGTGCCATAATTGTTGCTGCAAGAAGAAATTACTTACACCACAGTAGCAAAAATCGTGATATATACAACAAATGTGCAGTTCAGAGATAGTAAATGCTGATAATACTTGAGGTAACAAAATAAGAACTTCAAATTCTATGCTGCACTCACACTTCAAGAATTAACCGATCCTCCTGCCAATCTGGAAGCTACAAGAAAATGCTTCCTGTCTTTTGATATCATGATCTGAGTAAGGTTTTAAGAGCCAACATAGACAACAGCGTCAAAAGAAGGGAAATAAATATCAGTAAAACCAAAGGAATTAAAACAAAAATCTGAGAACAAAGAGTACGAGTTTAAGGCCTTTAAATCCTTTACAGGGTGTGAGTCTCGGGGACATCAAGGTAAACAGTGTCATCCTAAACAGTTCCAACTATTCTATTACAACCCACGGTACTCTTAATATTTTCTGAACAGTTCTGGACTTAGCAATTCAGAGAGATCCTAGTCCTATAAAAATACACCATCTATATCTGAATGAAGTATCCTAAAATTCTATTGCAAACAGTTACAGAAACACCTAAAATTCTCTCCATGGGAAAAAAATGCACAGCTACTGATTTCTCCACTGCTGATTTCAAATATTTTATATCTCTTGCAAACTATCTTGATAGCTGGCAGTGAATAAAAAAAACCAAAACAAAAACCCAAAGTCTGCACCAAAGTGAAAATCTGTATTCATCATTCAGCATGACTTTTTAAAACAGGAGAAATATTGGTTTTCTCTTTTAGTTTCTGCTCTTTTGGAGGGGAAAATATTTCCTCTCTTTTGATTTCATGATCTGAGTAAGTTTTCAAGACCCATTTACTAGGACGGCATACAGTGTTAAAAGAATGAAATAAAAGCAATGAAAAAAGAACTCTCTTTTTCTTTAATCCAGAAATCTCTGGTGGCTCAAAACTACCATTCACTCAAACAAGTTTTAAAGAAATTACTTATACACTCCAACACTGCTGAATAACACTCTTACAATAAATCATCTCTCAGAATTGACTGGAACTGGCAGAGCTAGAGGCCAATATACTGTTTGCTTTCTCCTCTTGAGCATGAATTCTTTCAAAAGAATCCAGGCTTGTCTCCTGACGCCGATGCATACACTAAAATTGCTCAGACAAAGAGCAGCCTCACAAAAGGCAAAACCAACATGCTGTTAATATGCCACAAGAAAAACTGCTCGTAGAGCATAAAATACAAAAAGCCTACAGTAAATCTTCAGAGGACCTTAAAAACATCTACTCTTAGCACTAAATATTCTTCTAAAAAGCAATATTTCACTAACAAAGGTAACCATGTATTTCACCAACAGAAGCGGTCTGTGGCTGTACACAGCTATTCAGACTAAGACCATTACACTTCAAGGAAATCATCACTTTACCTATGCCTGTCTAAGTGGCATCTTTCCATTTGCCTTCTTATCCATGGCTGCCCTCCAGTCATCTGCCAAGCAGAGCTGAGCCATGAACCCAGCTAAGGATGGGTTTCTGAATAATTTTAGTTTGAAACAATCCTTTTTGTTGCAAAGGATATGCACACAGTCAGTTCTTGCTTTGGCTGCTTCAACGAGAGTTCAGCAGTCTTACCAAGCACCCCTT
This sequence comes from Loriculus beryllinus, assembly GCA_039877255.1. NCBI lineage: Eukaryota > Metazoa > Chordata > Aves > Psittaciformes > Psittacidae > Loriculus > Loriculus beryllinus. The sequence continues at coordinate 13,779 of JBCJKH010070477.1, forward strand.
CACACCTACACAAAACTAGACACCAGACAAACCCAGGCATCCTTCCCTGATGCTGCAAACTTTTTATAGCTCCTTGCCTCAGCGGGAAGAATAAAGGCAGACACCATTGCTGTCGGAGAAGGAAAATGTAAGCAACTCACTTTCAGCTCTGCACCTTGCACACCCTAGATACAGTTACTGAAGCAGTTGAGGTTTTAGCAGTGCACAGCTTGGAGTTATGGTAAAGTAGCATTGTGGTAGATATTTCCTATGGTGAGAAAATGTATTTGAATAACTAACCAGGGAGGGGGCAGAGAAGGGAAAGGGAAAAAGGGAAGGGAAAGGGAAAGGGAAAGGGAAAGGGAAAGGGAAAGGGAAAGGGAAAGGGAAAGGGAAAGGGAAAGGG
>JBCJKH010070477.1:14348-29022 GCA_039877255.1 Loriculus beryllinus
GAAAGGAAAGGAAAGGAAAGGAAAGGAAAGGAAAGGAAAGGAAAGGAAAGGAAAGGAAAGGAAAGGAAAGGAAAAGGACTAATAGGGAGAAAAAAACAGTTTCTTTTTTTCCTGGAGATGAGTAACAGTTCAACAACAATAAAAGGCGGTGGCCAAGTCTACAACCAACTAGTATGATTTCTAACTGAGATGCAAAAGAATATAAACTTTGGAGTATAAATCAAATTCCAAGTGTAAAATCTAGTGATTTAACAGCATAAATGGTTAGATCTTTTTAAAACAGCAAAATATAAGCATGTTTATATATAAAATATACAAAAATATACAAATACTTATGATGAATACTGAAGCAAAATCTGAAATGACATTTCATCACTGTGATAGACAATCGTGCCTTGATTAAAAAGAAAAAAAGAATATATATAATGTATACACATTTAATCTCTAGAGACTATAAGCTTCCCAGATCAACTATTATTCTTCTGCAAGTCCATATTGCACTGAACATAACAAACCTCATGCTTTCTGAAACCTTGAAATGTTATAAGAATCTCAGTATTAAATAAAGATATAATGGTACACAAATAGGTATTATAAAATATGTTTACTTAGCTGCTATTAAAATTCTGCTAAAAATATTCTAAACAGAATATTATAAGATGTGTTTTGATGACTGTTCTTGCTAGAAATTGATAAATGTCTCCCTGCAACCAGCTGTATAGATGGTTAAATAATACTTGGCAAGAACATGGTGTTTTTTTCTTTCAGTGTATAAACTACAGGTAAGTTAGACTTTCATTAGTTTATGATATTCAAAATCCCATTGTAGTGTAGAAGAGTTACAAATTATTTTTATTCTAATTTATTTTATTCTATCTATTCTATCTATTATCTATAGATAATATAGATTCTATTTTATTCTAATTTTAGGCAATCCATCAGTGACACATTTCTGCTTGTCAAAATGACAGGCACTGGCTAGTTTTTGCAAGGTGTACTTTCTGGACTAGCAATAAATGTGTCTGGAGAGGGTCTTTGTACGTCATGCACTTTTACAAGTATTCCTTATTTTCTATTTTTTTCTTCTTCTACTATCACAGCAATCAAGAGAAATGGGACCAATTCAAATTCTGATCCAGAGACACTGTTTGTCCCATTCTATTCCAAATATAAGGGTTTGAATTGGATAAACTGAGTTCATTGTACCTTTGCTTTATAAAGTTAATCAGAAAATATCTTTTCCATTTATAAATTCTTCCAAACGAAGTGCACAGGAAGAAAAGACAAAGAATTCATGTTTTAAAGAACAGCTACTGTGTGTGTGTGGTGCCCTGGATTACCCTTAAAATGTGCTGATGACCATTACTGAAGGAAGTGGAAGGAACAGCATGTTCACCCACTGCAGAGTCAGGAATAACAGAAGCCACACGTTCAATAACAGCTGTACGACTACAGACAGGCTCTGACTGGGCACTTCCCATTCAGGATTAACAGAATGTTTATATGAAGTAAAAAATGCACCCCGCTTACTCAAAGCTACTTATTTCTCTAATAAATGTGTGCCCATGAAATAGGAAGCACTAGCTCTGACCTCTGGACTGAACAGGGGATGGGTGAGCCCTCAGACTACAAATGCTAGCTGCTGGAACAGGGTTTGAAATGATCAGAAGTCATTGTCTGATATGTGTCCCAAGCACACCTTGGGATTCATATCAAAGATCAGCATCCCCAGTTCTCAGTGGGAAAAAAAATTAAGGTGCTCTGACTGGCAGTTTCTTCCAGCACACATTGTCCTTGCTGCCTAAGTGAAACAGTGAAGCACATAGACAGCAGATGGGAAGGGGACCCGTTCTTGTCTTTACTGATTATTTAAGGGTCCTTGATGTTTGCGCACAGAAAAATATTTTCAAAATGCTAACTAAAATTCACCTCTGTGCTAACCAAGGTCTTGATGATATCCCAAGTTAAACAGCCAAGAATGAATCCAAAGTCATTAGCCACTTCTGAAATAATCATTACAATTTTATGTGTTTTTAAAATTGATATGTGAAAAAAAATGTTATTTATTTATTATTTTATCCCCAGAATTCATTTTTATCCTCATATCAGTGAGAAGTTTAAGATGATTATTTAAATTAATACAGTTATATAACCCAGAGTAGCAAACATGATTTACACTTTCTCTCAAAATAGTCTCTTGAGAGATCATTGTAAGAACTAGCCTTCAGGTCACAATGGGGAGCACAGAATAGGACAGGGCATGGGCAAGCTCAGTATTGATCACAGGGGAGAGGTGGCTGGTCCTCTGCCCCTTGGTGGAGAAAGCCCTGACGGCAGTAGTAACAGACACATCTGGCCCCTCCTCACAGAACTCCGCAGTTAGTACGTAAAATAAATTGCTAATCTAAACCACATAAACTTATGGTAGGCGAGGGTCTACTGCCTGCCAGGAACTATTTGCTAGCAGTCGTGCTTGAACTGCTAAAAGAGAAAGCTGTGTGGGGCTACCTGTCTTCCTCCATGCTCGAGTTTCCAGCTGTGCATTGGAAGATGGGTCTATGCTGCTTCTGGCCGTGGTTAAAAGCCTGCTGCAGAAAACCCTTCCTGGGAGAGGACTCCGGGCTGTGCAATGCCAGGCAAGGTGCCTACTGCTTCTGCAGCCCCTGCTGAGGTGCCCCAGTGGGTCCTGGCCGGCTGCCATGGTCTGGCACAGGTCTGTGTATGTGAGCACTCTGCCACCGAAGAAGGAGGCAACGTACTTCCCAGGCTGGAGTAAGACTGGAGCTGAGCCCTGGCTGGGAGCCTGGCAGCTAGTGGAGCTGCCAAGAAGCATTTCAACAGGAACAATGGCGGAGCTCCAGTGATCCAGGTGTGCTCTGGTCCTGCTTAATGCTGTATATGGATGTACTTATATATATATGCATAAACAAGCATTTCCCCTGCCAGAAACTGTGGCAAGGCTATAGCCACCCAGTTCAGAGAACAAAAAAAGTTCGGTATTACAGTCTTTGCCTTAGGTGCTGCTTCCACCATCCACTTGCCTCTTCTGCCATTCCCACTTCTGCCTTAAATGTATCTATTTATTCCATGTGCTTTTTCTAAGTGGGTATATTTAGGTTTATTTTACTAAAGTCAGTAACTTGGGAGCAAAACAAAAAACAATGTTTCACAAAGGAGCCCAACTAGGGTGATGGTGTAAATTAGCAAATTGAGCCCCAGGGCATCAGAAGGACTGCACCACAGGCACTGTAACAGTTGCCACATCTCCTCTAAGGTCCCCCCAAATCCCGTATCTCTGCTAAAGCACCAAACTGCCTCACTGCAGGTGCCTGCCCAGAGCTGGGCACCCACAGATGCTCCACCCGCCAGGCACCAGCTTGCCTGTCTAGCACTGGCAGTCCTGGTGACACCGTAGTGCCCTTCCCAAAACAGCGTCGTTTCAAACTGAAAAATTAAAGCCCAGCTCAGTACCTCTTAAACATTGAAGGCAACAGGGAAAAGTCAATGTATAACTGTTTGGAGGATGAATTAAGTAGCCTTTGGAAAGAAAGTGTATAGAAAATCATCGTAGGTCTGAAAGGATTGCAAGGACAAGCCAGAAACAGAAAACCCCAGCAGATAAGCGAATCAGGGAAAAGAAAACTGGCAGGAGAAGGAAAGGAGGGCTGCAGTGAGGGATGGATAAGTGTATTTTTTCAGTGAGGGATCGGCAGGGCGCGGGGCACTCACCGGGCGGTGAGTAGGGCTGAAAGTTTAATTAGACTTTCTTCTGTCCTTTCTGATCTTTGCACAAAGCCCGTCTTCACACCAAGGACAGAGAGGTTTCTGTCGGGCTGCACGGCACAGCAGCCAGTGTCCCGCTCGGTTAAGGCACTTCCCGTGCTTCCCGGCGTAAATGGGGCGCCTCTCCCTGGCCCTCCTGCCTTTCAGCCTCGGGAAGAAGACGTTCCCGGGACGTTCCACCGCTGCGAAGCACACGCAGCTGTGCAGAAGCCTTTCCTCCGGTGCGCAGTTCTCTCCCGCCCCTAGACAGGATGGAGCCCGGGCACGGACAAGCCGGCGCCGCTGGCCGGGCCGGAGCCCTGCGGCTCTGCTGGCCTCCCGAAGCCCGGCGGCAGGAGCGTGGCGGCTGCCTGCACCGGGCGGCTCGGGCCCATCCCGCCCCATGCTACAGTGAGGGCACCGGAGCGGACAAGCCGCCGGCACTGCGGGCCGCACGGCAGCATCTGCACCAAGGCATCTGCCGGCTTCCCGGGATTTTTAATGTAAATATACAAATTAAGCAAGTCCCCCTCTCTCTTAACCACCGCAGCTCTAAGAACGCCCTGAACTGCAACAGAAAGCGTGAACCATCTCTGAAAAGCACCGAGCAGCAACTGCATCTGGGGGAGTCCTCAAGGGAGGCGAGATTAGGGACAGACTTGAGCGGCCATTGCCAAGTCTTTAGCTGATCACTGAATGCGAGGGATGAGCGACCTGCCAGGGAGAGAAAACCCCTGGGGAAGGAGGGAGCCCAGTAATTCCCCCCCAGAGCTCTAGGGGTCCGAAGAAGCTGAGAGAAACGCCAGAAGTTCCTGACATCTGCACCAGCTGCCTCGAGTAATAATGCGTTTGAGATGTTCCGATAGGAGCAGACCATGTCATGAGGACAGCATCGCCACCTTTATCCTGTATGTGGGAAGCATAAGAATGTGTTTCTTAGACGATCACAGGTGGTGGCATCATGTTCTCACCGCTTCTGCGCTTCACTTGAATTAAACTCCAATTTAAAACAAATGAATAAATGAAATTGATAACTTACCCGGTTATGCTTCCCATTTCGCTCTAGTGGGCGGCATGTCTCTGAATAGACAGCAGAGATCTCAAATGTACTTATTTTCAATTATATGAAGAGATATTTCACAATGCGCATTTTATGCGACCAGTTACAATAAAATAAAATAAAATAAAATAAAATAAAATAAGCCCGAAAGCGAGGCTCCTTGCTCAGTTGCCCCTCCCCAGAGCTATCTGCAGTGCCCGCACTTAAATTTCTACCCCTTCAAACGTGCCAATTCCTAAGAATTCTTAAAGCTTATTTAGATTGAAAAGTTTATTTCTGGGAACAGCCATCCCAGCAGACGTTAAACAGCAGATGCTGACAGCCAGCACAGAGCATGATTTTAAAGCATTCGTTGGAATAAAGGTACTCCTGCCTCTCTTCCTTCCCGTCCATGAGAAACCTGCCCGTTTCACACTCGTGCCAGCTGATACTTTACACCCCATTTGCGTGTAAGCATTGAACTACGAGAATGAAGCCGGCTCTGCAGAGAAGGATTTTGTTTGATTGGTTTGCTCTGCTTTTGATTTTGTTTCGGGGGTGGTGTTTTGGGGTTTGTTTCTATTTCATTTTAGCAAAGTTGTAATTTACATTTAATATTTCATTTAAGCAAAGTTTTGCTTAAATGAAAGGTAGGTACCTGTAATATTTACGCTAACATTTCAGACCAAATACAAACGATACTATCAGCTTTTTAGGGATTTTCATCTCTTTGGCAGGTTATATTAGGCTGAAATGCCCCAGTTTTCTCTTTTGCAGCACACTAGTTAACCAGTTAACGCACGGGGCCAGCACCGAGTGAGCCGCGCTGGTGATAGCTCTGCCCCTTCATTCATTTCTGAGGAAGGGGCAGAGTCTGTGGGGAAGTAACTGACAACTCACTCGCATTTCCGACGATATCTGGAATAAAGACACCTGAAATAAGGTGTTCCAAAGCTGTAGGTGGAAGGGAGATAGAGGAGCGTGGGGGCAGCTCTGGAGCGACAAACGACGAAAGGCACGGGAAGATCCTTGCCCCTCCGCTGCCTATTTCCCTGGCAAAGGGGCTAATGTCTTTGCCCGATGCTCAAGGAAGCCCTGGGGTGCCGTTTCCGGAGGACCAGGGCTGTGCCCGGGTGGAGGATGCGGCGGGGGAGGGGAGGGCCCGGCCGGACGGGACCGGACCGGACCGGACCGGACCGGGCCAGCAGCACCTGCCGGGTCTTGCCCAGCGCCGGGGCCGCCCAGCCCCGCGCCCGCTCCCTCCTTCCCCCCGCCCCGGCCACCGAACCCGCCCCAGTGCTCATGCGCCCCGGGAGAGGTTTAAAGCGGACGCGGCGGCTGCCGTCGGCTGTTCAGCTCCACGGCAGGGCAAGAGCAGTGCGGTGAGGTTGGCATCCGCGGTAGGGCGGCCTAGCGGGCAGGCTTAGCGGTGCAGTGCTGTTCTTCTCGCCTCCGCTCCCGGTCGCCCCGGGGTCCGGCCGTGCCCCGCCGCTATGTGGCTTGTTCCCCTTCTCCTCGGTGGGTATCGCGGGGGGCGGCTCGGGGCGGGCGGGTAAGGCGCGGAGCAGCGCCCCGACCAGTTCCCTGTCTGTTCGCAGGCACCTTCCTGCTCTTCAGCCCCGTTCGCGGGAGCAACGGCTCGGGTGAGTTGCCCGCTTTCTTTCCTCAACCTCCCCAAGGGGTTTTCCCTCTCGGACTGTCTCTGCGCGTCCCTCCCCGCCGGGAGGTGATGGCCCGCGGGGATGCTAGGCCGCGGTACCGGCTCGGTGCTTGCCAGAGTTCCTGGCGCATGCTGGCGAGGGTCTCCGGTAGCGCCTCCGGTCCGGAGCCCTGTCGAGCGTGAGCGCTGCCTCCGGCCGCGTCCCTCCGCGTCGGGCTCCTCTGGAGGTGACCCCTGGGAGAGGCACAGACGGTGTCCGGGAACGCTCCCAAACGGGGGTAAAAACCCCTCCTGACACAGGTTGAAGAGCGGTGGTGCCAAGTCTCCCCGTCTAGGAAAATGCTGATGGCAAGAGTGAGTGGTGGTGTGTTTGTGTGTGATACAAAGGAACTCCCGCAGTGCTGGGCAATCTGAGGATCTCTGACATACTTTAAGCTGTGGAGTTGATTAAAAACTTTTTAAACCTGCTGCTCTGCCATTATTTTGACCTGGAAAGCAAAAGAGTATACTTAAAATGCCAGGCAGGGCAGGGGCTGTCTGTTGCACTGTGCCCTGTTGGATTGTATCCTTGATGCTGAGAGCGGGCTCTCCTGGAGCCAGAAGCAGCCCAGGGGAACCAGGAGCCACAGGAAGCAGCTGAAGAAATAATGCACCGCAAGCAGTTCGCCTGCCCTTTGCAGCAGAGCCTTGCACCAAGGGAGTGCAGGAGCCTCCAGAAGGAAGCACTTCCAGACCTGCAGGCCTGGCTTGCAGAAGGTGAGTGACCTTAATCATTTCCATTCACGATTTTACAGTCATTAGGCAGTAGGATTTGCTGATCGTTTTGTGTTCAGTCAAGCATTTGTAAAAGTCTGTTGTGCTAAACTGTTAATAGCTACATGTCACAGGAGTGCTATAGCTAAGTAACTTACTTCAATCAGTAGAAAACCTACTCCAACCACAATTCCCTTCCTTATCCTTATTATTTTACAGGTGCATTACAGATGAAGTGCCAACAGTCTGTTGGCACAGGAAACAAAGCAAAAGTTTTCTGTGGTGCTTCCTCCCAGGGTTAGAGAAGAAGCCATTGTAATCTGAAGGTATCTAAAATAACATTAAAGCAACACTGACAAAATAGAATATTGGTACTAGGATGTGTTTGTAATCTAAAATGTGAACAGTTATTGTGAAGTATTGTCTCTTACCATTGTTCCAAGCCTAATTCAGCAGCATTTGGTTATTGAGCTAGAGCTTGCAGGAATTTTTATAAATTCTATTGTTCAAGTAATGAAAGATCACTAGTTCCCTCAAAAATCTACTGTGTCAGGCTTGTAACTGTGTGAGGAGATCTTAAGGGATTTTATACCGCTCTTTATGCTCCCCCTGAAAGGCATACAAATACTGCAAAGTTCATCAGTTCTGATTACTATTTAGGAAACTCTAGGGGTGAGTGACCATTGGCATGTGCTGGTAAGCAACCATAAGTAGATCAGAAAAGGGCAAGTCTTGGATTGAAATGAATCAGAGCCCTGACCAGATTTTTAAAATCCCGTTGCTTTTAAGATTACATGAATTAACATGCAACCTGTCATCATGGTTTCCGAAACATACACAGCTTTAGTTCTATTGAGAAGTTTTTATGTTTTTTCTAGTATAGATAAGGCTGGTGTGAATATTCCTTGCATAAGATACAAAAAGCAGGCTTGTTTAAGTCCTTTTTATCTTGAGGACTGGATTCTTCCTGTTTGCAAAGAAATGATACTAAATAGTCAAAGGAATAAGAAACATAATCGCAATGAATTTCTCTATTTTCTTCCTTATAAAGCTGTATTACTCTTAGGAATCCCTAATTTTTTTGTAATGTACATAAGGATTTTTTTTCCTTTGCCAAAATAAATTCTGCTTTCCCAAACCAATGCATGGAAACTTAAAAGATTAGAGAAGCTCTGATTTTTGGCTATTGACTTTTATTTTTCTAGGGTCTTTAAATTAGTAACTCCTGTCAAAAATTTAATGAGAACTCTTGTAGGCGGATGTAAGAAACAGCTATTCAGAACAAATTGGAGTACATGGGATGAGTCCCCCAAAAGATGGAAACTGATGGACTGATTGAAAGTGTTATCAGATGGATGTTTCAGGAGTGAAGTGAGACTTTATTTTTTTTTTTCTTTTTTTAGGTCAGCAGTGACAGAAGACATCCATCCTTACACTTAAATACGGCTTAAATCTGGAAGAAATGCCTTTTTTTTTTTTTTTTTTCTTCTTTGTACTTTGTTTTTATGGAGTATCCTGATGTAGTGTGTTTCTGTGAGGCTTAAAGAGTGTGTGTCTTGACAGAATGGGATGATGGTCACTTTATCACAGTTCCAAAGGCCTAAATTTACATCACTTAACATAGGTCTCTGGTCTTCACCAGAGTCCCAAATGGGTAGGAGTTCAGGACTGAGTAATTTCCCCTAAATTAGAAGCTTATCTTTTTTTCTTCCAAAAATACATGGATTTAGAATATTGGATCGCATACATATCCAGAGAAATGCCTCCACTAATACTTTTAATCACTGTAATTTAAGAGTGCAAACTTTCTTTTATCTCAGTTACATTATATATAATCTTTAGCAGTTTCTGTTTGCAACAGATTACTTTAAATTTTGTGTTGGATACCTGATGATACGTTAACAGCGAAGAACAAAATCTACTGCACAGTTGGTATAAGTCTTGATTTTAGTACCTAGTACTTCTTTCTTTGATACTGCACCTACTATTCCTAATATCAATCTTGGTTATAGAAACATAGCCTTTCAGTTAACAGGTTTTAGTGTATGCATTTTACCTCTGTGCTGATCCAGCTGAGGTAGACTGCTAAAGCCCATAGCTACAGTATGTCAGCTCTTCAACAGCAGCTAGGCCCTTCCCTCAGAAGCCCCTCTCTCCTGATGTAGGCAAGGATCATGACAGTCTGCAGGCATCAGTACAAAAAAATCCTATGGGCTGAGCTACAATGGACCTCTGTATTTTCATAGTGTCCAGGGAAAACACAGCAAGTTTTGGTTTTTTTCTGTTGGTTGGTTCGTCCCCCCTCCCCCCCCTCCCCATCTTCAGTACTATGTGAATATTAGCCTGACACATGACTAATTACTGAGTACCCAATGGTGGGGGGAATACAGATCTCCAAGTGATAGACAGTTTGTAACTGGACATGTCTAATTACTGTCTTTGTAGGCACAGCTTGCTAAGGGATTCAGTCAAGTTCAGTGCATTAGAAATAATAGGTATAAAAATTGCCTGTGGCATCTTGCATTTTTAGTAGCTGGAAAAAATATTGCAGGATCCATGGCACAAACAGTACTGTAAGAGCAGAGATTACCAGTGATGATTATTGGAGTGATTCCTCCGAGGACATCCATACTCCTAGCTGCTGTTTTATTCTGATGGTCTTGCTAGTTGTCATTTGGTAGTTATTGCTTGATTGATGTCCCCTAAATAACTAGCACAATTGTAGTACTTGCATTAAAGTATTAGAGGACTCAAACAGCAAAGTAAATTGACTTCTTTTAGCATAACACCAATAATATGGCACTTTTAACAAGGAAAAAAAAAAACCTATGTATAAGCAGGTGATTCTGATTTCGTTTTTCAGACTTCTGTTTTTAAGGCAAATGTGTAGGACTAAACATGGAAAGGAAGTGAGTAGGTAAGACTAAGTCTTGAAAGAACCTTTTTTGTGGATACTTGAGAACCAGACTAAGTCACTTTACAGTGGTTTTTTTTTTTAGGTAGACAGCTTTTAGTACCTTGAGAGGGAAAAATGAAGAAGTATTTACTGCTTTGTTTTGTGGTTTTTGTGTTTTGTTTGTTTGGTTGTTTCTTACTCTGGGCTAGACAGATATATTTAAGGCATGTATTTGTCCTGACAAATAGCAGCAAAGAATTTTCAAGAAGACATGATTAGGTGTGTTAACATAATTTCAGTATAGCATCAATGAGGATTACATAAGACTAAAGAAGACTAAAACTACATGGATGTCTATGAACACATATACTTGCTTTATGCAGCCCCAATGATCAGACACACTTCTCTGTGCACCTCTGGCTGCAACTGCTCATCTTTTCGGTTCCAAAGTTGTTGAGGTTAGCAGGAGGTATGATCTTGTCCATCTGCTGATGAGGAACAGCATGCTCCAAATACTTTGAAGTACAAGCAGCTTATGTTGGGTCAGTAAATACCCTCAGTAAGAGTGGAAAGAGTGGGCGGGGAAGCAGGTGAGGGTCAGATCCCTGAAACATACTGTCCTTGGGATGTAATGCTGTGGGGTATGTACAGATACATTGGCTAGCCTCTGCCAGATTTCATCTTAATATTGTAGAAAAATAATGTTCTGAATGCGTATAGAAAAGGTTCTTGCACCTTCTAGTGCTCAGCAAGGGGAAGATGTGCTCTTAGGAAGCTCAGAATTAATATCCAGCAGTAGGTTGAACTTCTGATGCTGAATCGATGTTGATCTAAGTCAAAACCCTGACCTGCTGTGTTATCAGATCAGCTGAATGCTCTCCACCAACCTTTGAGTTCTTTCCCTTGCCCTTCTGTCTCTGCAGTAAGCTTACAGATGTGAGTTGTTCCTCCTGTAATATTCCTTGGATATTATTTGAATGCTAGTTTTGTGTTGTTTGCTCATTTTGTTTACCCTTTCCACCTTTTTCTGACACTTCTTTCCCATAAATAATCTAAAAGTGTGTTCTTTGTTGCCATAACTGTACATCTGTAAGCTCCAAAGATGTCTACAGACACAGTGGAGCATAGAATGAGACACTGTACCTAACTTCCAATTCAAGCACTGCTTAAGCATAGAAACTGTAGAGAAATAATAAAAAAAAACAACAACAAAAGAAAAAAAAAAAGGAAAAAAAACCCCAACCAACCAAACAAAACAACCCAACAACAAAAACACACAAAAAAAGAAAAAAGCCCAAACCTAAACCAAACCCTTGAGATTTTCAGGTCACAGGTTCTTCTTTTTTCTTTAGCTCCCACCGCTGTCACATGCTTTACAAGAGGTCTCGACCTTAGAAAGGAGATTGAAGATGTCATTTGCCCAGCAAACTGTCCTCTGTGGCAATTTTATGTCTTTGGGAATGGAGTTTATGCTTCTCTTTCCAGTATCTGTGGAGCTGCCATACACAGGTAAGTCAGATGACTGCTAATCAATGTGTTAAATTCATTTACTTTTGCTACCCTTTTAAATCTTACCTGTTTGATGCTATCATAATAAAGATCTTTTTGGACTTCAGGAATCCTATTCAATCAATAGCAGCATCATTAGGAGAAAAGAGAACAAGGAAGAAGAGAATGGTTGGGCAGCTTGCAAGTGTTCTGGGTACCCAGGTTGTGTTTAAGTATTCCTTAAAACCACTTTAACTTTCTCTGTAAGATTACTTATGTGTCACCCATAGACATGGGAAACTAGAATGCAAATAGTAACTAACTGGAGAATAAAAGCAGATTTGCTTTCAGCCTTTTATTTACATGACCTTTTTCCTGAAATTATTGAAATTGGTTTAAGCTCCTGTGCAAACAGACCTACCTGTGATTTAGCTGAATGATTACTTTTAATCAGTGTTATGGCTTTTTTATGTTAGTGTTTCTCTTCTGACAGTTGCTTGCTGGGTGTTAGTCTAATTAATGATCTCTTAATGAGACCAGTATCTGGCTGAATTATCTTCTATATCAACTGAAAACTTAGACTAAGAAAAATATCCTGATAACCCATGTTAAACAGATGTTATCAGGATATTTTTCTTAGTCTAAGTTTTTAGTTGTAATTACACAGGGGAAGGAAAACAGGCTGTCATATCTTATCGAGGTTATCTGTGGGTTTTTTTTGTTTTGTGGTTTTTGGGTTTTTTTGTGTTTGTTTGTTTTTTTTGTTGTTGTTTCCTTTTGAGAAAGGACAAAGCTTTAATGACTTATTTGCAAGAAAAATTCTCACAAATCAATTTTAATGAGGAAATGTTGGGCAAAACCAGACAGTGAGATACCTATTTCAGATGTCTGTGGAAGCTGAACTAAATCCTGACTATCAGTCTACAGGGATCTTCAGACTTTGATTTTAATACTTTGAGAAAGCTTTTGGTTATTAAAGAAGGGTTTTTAGCTTCATCTGTTAATTGACTGTACAACATATTTGTTCACTTAGACTTTTCACAATATGCTTCTTACCACAAAGTAGACTCAAAACTTTGTAAGGTGCTCTGACTCTTAAGATAGGACTGACAGTCCAGGAACAGTAATTTGGATTAGACATGAAGAAAAGTATAACAATAAGGACAGAAACTATTCAGAAACTTATTTAAAGTGTCAGTTTAAATCCTCTAACTTTTAACAAGACTTTCAGAATTCTGGCTATTGTTAATAGTATTTAAACTCCAAAATAAACTAAAATAATCTATGTTTAAAAATTGGATTTATTGAGGGGTTTTGAGTAAAAACTTTGGGACTTCCTGAATGCTGTGAAGAAGAGTAAGAGCTGAGGTAATATAGGGGCAGTTAGAAAGGACTTGGGAGAGATTGTGTGGGTCTGTGTGTATTTGTTTTTAAAGCTTAAGAGTTAGTTTCAAAGATAGTTGCATGTCTCCGTGTGTGTTTTATTGCTGAAACAGGCTTCTTTTTGATCATTCTGTAAAAAGAATGAATGCCCTATTTAGTGTGCTCTAAGTGTCTTCATGTGTATTTTAAAAAAACCTAAATCTCAGCTCTTCAATTTTTCTAGCTTAAGTATTTACAGAAAGCTTGTGAAAGAATGTCTGGATCAAATTAGAGGAATGGGTGTGTGTGTGTGTTTTTTGTTAAGGTTATCTAGGAAAACTGAGATTTCTTCCCACTGTCTTTTTCCTAAGACAGTGTTTGTATTTACTGATGTAGCCATTTATTTTAACATTCCATTTCTTTACTAGTTGCCAAAGACGCCTTTACGTAAAAAGGGGGAAAAAAAGGCTCTTGCTTTCAAGACCTTTTTCCAAAGGGATTAAAGACTTGAGCATTAGTCTCGAGCCTCCCGTGCCAGTGGTGACTGACTGGGTCCCAGCAAGAAAGCTGGTGAGGATCAGTTCTGTCACAGCTGGGGAACACCTTTACAAAAGGGGGAGGTACAAGAAATGGAAGATGCAGATTTTTTTTCTGGTTTTGCAGAGTCTTCCCTTAAGTAATAAAGCACAGACGTTTATACAGACTTCAGTGAAAAGTGATGTATTTTACAAGCTGTATGTGTATTACTGTTCTCCAGCCCAGAAGCATAGGGGTATAGAAAAACTATATTCTTCCATAGTGTCTATACAAATTATACTAATTGTGAAATATGCACCCTGTTTGTAAAACCTGCATCTAATAATCTGTCTCCACAGACATTGTGAGAACAATGCCAGCTCTAATAGCAATGAAGGGGTTGAAATATATTCCCCCTTCTAATCTGTGTCTTCCAGTAAGGATGTAAATTAACAGTATTAAAGCATTATGAATATGACAGTGTGTAAAGTGTTTTGAAAAAGCAAGAATATGGGTGAAAATCTTTTATTTAGGAGAACTGCTGTTTTGAGAACTATTTTTGAGTTGGGAGATGTTAGTCCTGTTGGGCTCTCATACTTGGAACTAAATTTGCTGAGAACTTGTTGGTTTTGCTGCAACTATTAGCAGCCATAAATGCTTTCTGTGATAAAAAAGGATTGATGAATGGAGGAGAAGCAATAGCTTTTTCGTTCTCAACTAATTTCAGTGCAGACTGCAAAGACCAACAAAAACATACAAAATACCTGTTCCTTCTTGCTCTCTATTGCAACGGCTAAACTCCATATTGCTGTCAAAGTAATTTGAAGATGTTGCTAATGGGTAATCACCATAATTTGCTGTTACCATAATGTAATTAAATATGTGCTTTGAGAATTTTGTAAATTTCTTCCAAATAAGTGAAACAATCGCATCATGTTTCAGACTAGGTATCCCCTACATCACCTTGCACAGCGAGTACAACATAACTATACTTTAAGCATGGCTGAATGACAAGCTTGTACCATTACAATGACTGTAGCTATTATAGAAGGCATGGTCAGGCAACTGCTCGCTACTTCTAGCAGCATCAGTCTTGGGAGCAGTGATTACCATTTTTTTCACTATTTTTATTTTTATTTTTATTTTTATTTTTATTTTTATTTTTATTTTTATTTTTATTTTTATTTTTATTTTTATT
>JBCJKH010070477.1:33933-52785 GCA_039877255.1 Loriculus beryllinus
TGAGGCTATAATGTGCTTCTCAGAAGTTTTTCTCTGTGTAGTTGAGATACTGTGCCCATTTGCAAACCAGTTACAAATTGTATGAAGAAGCCTAGTGATTATACATGTTATGGTGCTTTCAAAAAAAATTAAAGTTTTCTTGTATATTTTTTCTAAGTTTGGGAAATGTATCTCTCTAATGTGTTTTTATTATTTACACAGGTAAAATTCAGCCTGCTATCTGAAGATACTAGTAAACCTTGTATTGCATATCAATAGCTAAGAACTTGGAATTACAGGTGCTTTTGGTGAGGGTGTAAGTGAAATCCACTTCTCCAGATGAAGTCCCGAGTTTATCTGCTAGAAATAATGGCTACTACGGCTCAAAACTTCTCATCAGTTAAATATACTGTAATTACTCATAAATTGCTGTTGTTTAAAATGCAGAAGCTTAGGGAAGTTCATTACCTGTAAACCTAGGAGTACAGTACTGGATTACACCAAAGATTTGTCTAAGCCTCTATCCTACTCCTAGAGTAGCTAATAGCAGATGAAGAAGAAAGATTACTGGAAATAAATACAGTATTCTTCAAGCACCTGTAATTTCATTTAAATGCATTAAAATACAGTAAATTTATTCTTCCAATACTCAAACAGATATAAAGAACACAGCGCTTGAATCAGTTGGACGATCCGTATCAACAGCACGTCCTTCTACAGGTATGAGGTCTCTTCAACAAGGGAAGCCTCTTGTGATGTGTTACACTGCATAAATCCCTGGCTAAAATCACATCTTTCATATGATTCATTTAATTTTAAAGAAGAAAACATACAATATCTGTTCTTGCAGTGTATCTTTCACCAGCAAAAAGAGGGATCATTTGTAAATGATATCAATTCTGATTTCAATTAAAAGAAACCGAAGTTGAATTAATTTTGAAAAGTAATACAGATAGAATAAAGGAAGGAAAGAGTTCATGTGCTCATGGGTTATTCATTCCTATTAAGTGACAGAGAAGACAGAGATCACACATTCTTTCTTACAGAGCTGCCTAACAGCTGAGTGCTGTCAGAACTTGCGTAGTAAAAATTCAGGTGTTCTGTGAATTTCTCCACAGAAAATACTGCATTAAAAGGATAGATCAGTTTTTATGAAAGTTAATGGTGTATAAATACTGGACTTGAGATGTTGTTTGTGAATAGGCTACCTGCTTTATAGTTTAAGTCATGGTTTGCTCCCAAAGCATTAAAACTGCATGCTGTACACCAGGATTACTGAGAAATAGCAGCACTTGGTGTAGTGAACTACAGCAATCTACCCAGCTTTCTACATTTCAGTAATCAGCTAAGCAGGTGTAGAAAGGAAGATTAAATTGTCTCATTTGAAAAAGAGTATATGCTCTAAGGAGTAAAGAAGTCGTAGTGCAAGTTTAAACTGATTGACAATTCCTACTGAAGATAGATTGCAATGTAAATCTTGCGGTCTAAGCATTTGGTCATTCATCAAAGTCTAAGCACTTTTGGTGATTCATCTTCTTGCTCTTACATGATCCATGCTGTTTCCTTCACTGAAGGCAAAAAACCCAAGAAGACACTTGATAAAAAGGCTGGAAACAAAGGTAAGAACCTACTGATTTAACTTTTGCAAAGCAAAATCCTAATGTTTGTTGTTAAGTCTAATTATTTTGGATGTTCGCAGACTGTAAAGCTGATATTGCGTTTCTCATTGATGGAAGTTACAACATTGGCCAGCGTAGATTTAATTTGCAGAAAAACTTTGTTGGAAAAGTAGCTCTGATGTTAGGAATTGGAACAGAAGGGCCTCACGTTGGAGTTGTACAGGCCAGGTAAGAACAGATCTATACCGAAGATAACTGAGTGATTAATAAGACAATATCACTCCCTAGTCTGCAGAACAGTATTCAATCAATAGTGGCTGATGAATAGCAAAAGAAAGAAAACTTTCTTGAGCTGTAGCACAAAGTTTCCCTATTGCATTTTTCATCATTAAAATCTATTCCTCTCCCCTGCCCTTAGACAACTGTAGAGTAGATGGCTGATTCTGATTTAATGACCTAGACTTGCTTTTATAATCACTAGAAAGATGTTAAGCATTTAGCATCTGGCATGTTCAAGTTTTATTCCTGTATATATTCTCAACCTAATGTTTTCAGCTGTATGATGAACGTAAGAATCATCCTGTTCTTAATTCACTCACCCAGGTAAATAATTCATCTTGCTAAGGATTGTGATAATTAAGAGAGGAGCATGCTTCCATTTTAGTAATAAAAAATATAGAGAAGAGCATATATTATCAAGATCAGAATGATTCAAAGTGTACTTTAGGTTGCTAATGCCATAACAGTATGAAAAGTGAACTTCACGCTTAATTACTCTGTTTTATTTTTCCACAGTGAACATCCAAAAATTGAATTCTATCTGAAAAACTTCACTGCTGCAAAAGAAGTTTTGTTTGCTATAAAAGAATTGGGGTTCAGAGGAGGCAATTCTAATACAGGTGATTACATACTTCCATGAAAATAGAAATTACTTGTTTGCATACTTTATTTATATATGTGTGTGTATATACTGAAGTTCCTATAATTCAGTTTAGGTGAGGAAGTGTTTTAAATACCGTACTCGGATTCAGTGATTTTCCACTAGAACATTGCCACATCTTACACTTTCTTTCCAGAAATTAGGGTTGCTTATTACTAAATTTTATTAGAGTAGATATGCAAATATCACTTCATGGTGTTTAAATCAACTTCCACTAATAATAGGGTGGTAACTTGAGACAGTTTCATTTCTAAAAGACTTAGCATTTCTTTCTTATTGAGTGGGTAATTAAAGAGTTAGAATAAATCTGGAATAAATGGCTGTGAAGAGATGTTTGCCAAATGAGGACAACTGAGCATTCCAAATGTGCTGCATTTCACAAGCTGAATTTAGGCAGCTCCTCAACTTTCTTCCTTCCAATCTATTTTGTAGGCACTAATATATCTGCTTCCTAGTACAAATCTGGACCTGTGGGCGAAAAAATGTCAGTGACTTCTTCCTTAGCTTTATCTGGTCATTTCTTGTGGGTGGTTTGGTTTTGGTGTTGTTCTACTGGGGTGCATCCAAAGGAGCGGGACCAGCAGGTCAAAGGAGGTGATCCTGCCCCTCTGCTCTGCTTTTGTGAGATCTCACTTGGAGTATTGTGTGCAGTTCTGGTGTCCTCAACATAAGAAGGACATGGAGCTGTTGAAGCAAATCCAGAGGAGGCTATGAGGATGATAAGGGAGCTGGAGCACCTCCCATATAAGGACAGGCTGAGAAAGTTGGGGCTGTTCATCCTGGAGAAGAGAAGGCTGCGTGGAGACCTCATAGCAGCCTTCCAGTATCTGAAGGGGGGCTTATAAGGATGCTGGGGAGGGACTCTTCATTAGGGATTGTAGTGATAGGACAAGGGGTAACAGGTTCAAACTTAAACAGGGGAAGTTCAGGTTGGATATAAGGAAGAAGCTCTTTACTGTGAGGGTGGTGAGGCACTGGAATGGGTTGCCCAAAGAAGTGGCAAATGTTCCATCCCTTGCAGTGTTCAAGGCCAGGTTGGACAGAGCCTTAGGTGACATGGTTTAGTGTGAGGTGTCTCTGCCCATGGCAGAGGGGTTGGAACTGGATGGATTTAAATTCCTAACTGTTCTATGATTCTATGATTTTGAGTTGTTTTGTTTTTTTTAACTTACTGATTGCTCAAGTGTCATTATCAAATCTCCTGGGACACTATTTCACTTTTACAATAGGTTAGACCTGCAATCATAACAGAAATCCCTCACAGTTTGATATAGGAAACTAGTACCAAAATGTACCATTATGGTATGCATTATTTCTTTATATTGTTTTTCTGTTCAAAACTAGGGAAAGCTTTGAAGCACACAGCTCAGAAATTCTTCTCTTTGGAAAATGGAGCACGCAGGGGAATTCCCAAAATCATTGTAGTGTTTCTAGATGGCTGGCCATCAGATGATCTAGAAGAAGCTGGGATAGTAGCCAGAGAATTTGGAGTCAACGTGTTCATTGTATCTGTAGCAAAGCCCACAACAGAGGAGCTGGGAATGGTGCAAGACATTGGTTTTGTTGACAAAGTAAGAAAGAATACCGTTATTTTTCTGTCATGGGTATAATTCTGGAGAATTTACTTCACACTAAAATTCTAATGAACTAGTTAACATCTATAAGAGCTTCTTTATATAGAAATATTTTGTGTGTGTATATGTTTGTATGTAAAATATTATCTCAAAACAGCCAATATAATTATGCCTGCTAATAAGCGATTTAAAAGAATAGTATTAGGGAGGTTAAAGAAACGCTGGGTTTTTTTCCTGCTAAGGGTCTACACAAAGGTACCAGTGTTCCCCAGTTCAGTCTTGGCCAAGTTGTAGCTCCTGGAGTTTGTAATTACATGAAGGTTCTCAGTGTAGGAGATTCTCATATCTCAGGTAGGTATTGTTAAATGTGTCAAAGCAATGATATGCAGACACATCTCCTGTCCTGAAATAGCAGTCAGGGAGGCATATCTTGCTATGGATAATTGTTTACTTATTTTCATTACAGTGAGGACAGGAAATAATGAAAAACAAGAAAATGAGCAAGTTCATGTGCAAGAGATTAATCTTGGATGAAGAGTTTTGGATCTTACTCTGTGTAACTTAGAGCAGGAATTCAAACACAGATCACATACTCCCATGTGGGCTTTCTAATCTCTAGGTCTTTACTTACTACTCTCCAGTGAGAGAACCTCTCATTTTCCACAGGGAGCTTTTAGATGTCTAGTTTCAGTGGAAATTACATAGCTCAGGGAATGAACAGAATGAAGCACTACAGCTCTGCTGCTTCCAGGCACAAAACAGCTTGCTGCTGATCCCAGTGTATTGCAAGCAGGTCCAACCCTTACATACTTACAGGCACAGAAAGATGATCTTACATGGCTGAGGCCTACCCTCCCCTTCTGCATTTTGATCTTAGCTTGATAGTTACCACCTTGAAGAGCTGATTTAAAATTTAACCCCTTTCTTAACTACCTTGGACTTTACATGCATCTTATGGAGGCCAGGGGAGAAAGGAATTGTACTTTGAATGACTTAGAGCTATATTTCTACCCAACTGTATGTCTGTGTTTATGACACATTACACATTTCAGGATGTTTGTCCTCAATTTCTTTAAAAACAAACGAGTAAAACCCTACCCCAAATTCCCACCATCAGGCTCCATTTCTAATCTGCCTTTGAAAGAAAATCATGTAGGTGTCTGATTATTATCCATTCAGCTGCTGTGTCAGTATTCACCTGCTGACTTCTTGTTTTCAAACAGGCTGTCTGTCGAAACAATGGCTTCTTCTCCTACCAAATGCCCACCTGGTTTGGTACTACCAAATACGTAAAACCTCTTGTCCAAAAGTTGTGTTCACATGAGCAGATGTTCTGTAGCAAGACATGCTACAACTCCGTCAACATTGCTTTCTTGATTGATGGTTCCAGCAGTGTTGGAGACAACAACTTCCGCCTTGTGCTTGAATTCATCAGCAACATTGCAAAGGCTTTTGAGATCTCTGACATAGGTTCCAAGATTGCGGCTGTGCAGTTCACATATGATCAGCGTACCGAGTTCAGCTTCACAGACTACAACACGAAAGAAGAGGTCCTCTCTGCTATTCGCAACATTCGCTACATGAGTGGTGGCACTGCTACTGGTGATGCCATTACTTTCACAACCAGAAATGTGTTTGGGCCAGTGAGAGATGGTGCTAACAAAAACTTCCTCTTTGTTTTGACTGAT
Organism: Loriculus beryllinus; assembly: GCA_039877255.1. Lineage (NCBI taxonomy): Eukaryota > Metazoa > Chordata > Aves > Psittaciformes > Psittacidae > Loriculus > Loriculus beryllinus. The sequence continues at coordinate 39,734 of JBCJKH010070477.1, forward strand.
GGTCAGTCTTACGATGATGTTAGAGGACCTGCTGCGGCTGCACAAAAAGCAGGTAAATAATGTATGCTTAAAAATGGTGGAAAATTATTCATTCTATTTCTGCTGTGTTATAAAGACTTTAATTTACTCACTGGGGCTGTATTTTCAAACTTTAAGTATCATACGTGTTTTAAATTCAGCAAGATGCAAGCCCTAAGGAATTGTTTTCTCTTAGGATGAAAAAAGCTCCCACTTCCATGGTGCCAGGTGTGAGTAGCCAGGTATGAAAAACATATGCCCAGATTAATTTCCCCAAACAGGAGAGAAATTAGTAGATAAAAAAGCCAGGTAGGGAAGCTCCAGTCACTGCTGTGAGCCAATACAGCATGATGCCTACTCTCCATCATTATCTGGGAAAGAAATAAGTAGTTTTGACCAAAAAGCTTATTGACTGCTGATGCTTGAAAGCACTGAGCATACACAAACAATCCAAATTTATTTTCAAAATCATTTTAGAGTGTTACCTGTGTTTCAAGACTGATATAGTAACTGCCACATTCATGTGTGTCACTACAGAAACAACAGTGCTTGAGACACCCTGTATTTCCTTCAGAATTTTTACTGAGAGAAATCCTCTAATTGCTGATATTTCTAATAATCTTTGACAGACTGAGTTATTACCTGATTGCAGGTATTGAAACATGTTTTTCCAATCCACATTAATTCATGGATGTAGAAATGGCTGTTCCTGTATCCATAGGCAGAATGTTCTTAAATAATTTTGGTTTCCTTTTTGTAGGAATAACTGTGTTCTCTGTCGGTGTTGCCTGGGCACCTCTGGATGATCTGAAAGACATGGCTTCTGAACCGAGAGAATCTCATACTTTCTTCACTAGGGAGTTCACAGGATTGGAGAAATTGGTTCCTGATATTATTAGAGGCATCTGTAAAGATTTTTTGGACTCTAAACAATGAAGCAAAAATCTGCTGTTGGTAGTTTGAAACCAAAAATCATGAACCTGAAATAGTCCCTCTCAAGTACAGATGTTTTATTCTTACATATACTATCATAATGCAAGGGAAGAAGAAAGGTTACTTTTGTTTCCGTGTTTGAGTCAGACAAGAATTTATGTGAGGTTGTTAGAAGTTGTACTTGATACTGAAATGCAGAATTTGGCCAAGAGTTATTATTTTCAATACATATGTAGATGCCCAAATTCAAAGCTATGCGTATCATGCACTTAAGGCTATCAGATATAAGCAGAGGAACAATACAGCTCTGACATGTTTGCTGTCACTTGCTAGATGTCTTCTTATGAGTTAAAAATAATACAGTTTTAAATACACTATCTTCTATAAGCGTTCTGTAGCTTCTGCATCTTTTCAAGTAGTTCTGCTGACAGGGTGAAGTACTTCAGTTTCTTCAGTTGCACAACATCCATTATTGCCAGGCAGTTTAGGAAAAGAGATGACAGGAGAAGATACGACAGATTGTAGCTAAATGGTCTATTTTTCACTAGTTGAGGTTTTACTATTGTGAATGATGCTGCCATCTGTTTGGAAAAGTTTACATCAAAAGACATCAGAAGACCCACAGATTTCTCTGGATTGATCTTGTTTGGTTCTTTTGGCATAGATTTTGAAAGGTATTTAAGGCACAGTAGTTTTTTGTGAGAATCTGGGTCCTAGCATATTAACTGATACTACTCCTGCCTACACCACTAAAATCAACAGTGATGTTCCTAATATATCTGATACCCAGATTTTTTTTCCTGTCTACTGTCTTGATTTTACAAAGTTGTTACTGATTAAACAGAGATAGGAGTCTTGGGCAAAGAGAGTAAACTAGACCACACACTGGGAACTAAAAGTATTCAAGTCCAAAGCCATCTCAGACCTTGAAATCTAACTGATTTATATCAGATGACAGGGTAAGTAAAGAAAAAAAATAAGCAGACATGTAAGTGGGATTCAGTAGCTCACAGATAACAGCTTTCCAATGCTAATAAAAACATCTTTAAAGATGCGTGAGGTTCTCTGGAGATGAAAGAATAGTTTTCTTAAAAAAAAGCTTTATTGATTACATACCTAGTAATGTGTTGATATATTTATACCTACTGGTGTATGGTTAAAATGATGCAATATTCACCGTGTTATTCCAGATTCCTGGTGTGAGTAACATACTCCAAGTATTCTTTAGAAAAGAAAGGGGTTTGTACAAATAGAATACATAGTGGAAAATAAAACAGCACTTTCCTTATCAGTCTAAAATTTCCTTTTTTTCCTTCCCCTCTGCTGTTGATTGTAAAATTCGTAGTAGCTATGGAGTGTCACAGAAGGGATTGTACTCATCAGGATTTTGTTGTGCATTTTTTAATAACTTATAACTGGCTATATATTACACTAAACATGAATGGCAGCGATGCCTTGTATTTTTCTATTAGTTGTTATCCTTAATTTTGTTATGTGTTTATAGATACGATTATTTTGCTGTTGCTGTATAAATTCATATGCAAAATCACTTTTGCACTTGTGCAGAGGTTTAATTCATTTAGTTTATAAACTTTTTATAGAAATATATATGGCAAGAAAAACTAGGACTGTTGCTGTTTTAATATCCTGTAATATAAAAGCTTTTATGATGAACCTCATGGAGTATAGCTTAAGTAGGTTGTATCTGATGCTTCCTAAGAGCCTACATTATCTTAAATCCCAATTTGCAAAAGAAAAAATCCTAAATCATCCTCAAACAGCAAGGATACTATTTATACAAATATCTTGAGTGAGTCAATGTCAAGGTTTTAGTCACTTCATACTAGCTATGATGCTAGTTGACTGTTCTGAATATAAATCACACGCCAGCTTGTAGAATCACATTTTTGCTTCCACTTCGTTTTTACTACTGCAAAGAAGGAGGCAGTTTTTAGTTATGTCATTCATCCATCAAGACAAAAATGGGTCTGGATCTTTGAAACCCATAGAGCTAAATGTCCAGATATTTCCATTTCATGGGAACGGTGATGCTGCATTACTTGTACCCTTCATACAGCCAGATTTCACTGAAGTAGGAAGCGTGTATTGTTTAAATTCAATAAGTTTGTGAGCATTTGTGAGTACAGTTTTGATCTGAAAAAAGTATCAGTGGGATACAGATGAAAGGACTGAGACCTGATGAGATACAGAGGCAGGGAGGGTGGAAAAAGCTAGGGCTGCTCTGTAAGTAGAAGAAGGTAAGTTTGGAGGAAGAAGTGTGGTAGAGGGTATCAGCCATTATCAGAAGGTGGGTAAATCCCCAGCCCAAGGTTTCAGTTTTATGGTTCCTTCACTCAAAAAACTGTAGAAGATGCCCAGCTTAGCATTTAGGTGCTTACTCATCCTTCCTGCTGAAGCTCCCAGAGCAACCTAAATTTACGAAATTCTAATAATTTGCTGTCTTAAATAAATTGAAGTTACTTTTTTATAGTGGTTTCTCACATAAATGTTCTTAATCACTTCTATTTGCATTTCGTATTAGCCTTCTCTTCTACTAGTTATGGCCCTGTACAATACACACATTTTCATCTCCCAGTCCTGAAGTGGTGACAACCTCTTGTAAGCCATATTTTTCATGAGGCAACTCTATCTAACCTCACCACTTCTGTCAGCACTTTACTTCCTTTCATTAGGGTAAAGGGCCAGCTCCAGCAAGCATCAAAACCACAAAAATCATGGAAAATGACTTTGTTGCACGCAAGTACTGCAGCAGTCCTAAGCACACTGGCAACAAAGACCAGCTTGTATCTCAAACAAGCTGCCTGGAAATTCAAAGCTTAGAACCCCAACCTAATAAAATCAGTCAAAAATATTTCACTGACTGGGTTGGGTTTGCACTTGAGACAGTAAACAAATAGTTTTCTTAGGGAGCTGAAACAGAACATGTTTGAATAGCTTGTCATCAACTGTCATGCAAATAGAGCCATCAAATATATGGAAACTTCCACTAAACAGTTTGAGTATGAGCAGCTTTCCAGTTATATATGTCTATCAACTGGAGCTCACATTCTTTTGTCCTCTTTGGCTTCAACAGGAATTTTGCCTCTGGCTTCTGCTGAAGGAAGAACAGGTCCTGAAAATTTGCTGTCTATGATTAAATCCAAGGTCTTAATCTCTGCTTTGAAGCAACTGCCTACTTTAAATTTAATCACATCAGGATCAAAATTTCAAACAATCAAGTTTGGTTAGTGAAGTATCCTTGATAATAAGCCATTTTCATTACCTGAATGGCATTCATTGTTTCATTATGGCAAAATTTACTTATGTTCATCTATATCTACATACAAATGAATACTGTGTCCTTCTGTTTACTTTCCACAACCAGAGCAGTGGTATAAACACTAGCAGAGACAGCTGAACTCCAGCCATTCCATGATAATGAAGGGAAAGAGCACTGCTTTGGCCAGGCAGTTTACTGCAGCCAAATTGAGCAGGTAGCATTGCTTCCTGGCAACTGAGAAGCCTAACCTCACGCTGAGGGCACTCTGATGGAAGCTGGGCACTGGTCAGTTTGAATATACCCTTAGCCTCAGGGTATAGCTAAACCTATAGATGAACTTCCTACTGGACTAGTTCCTGAGACACTGCCATGAGAATCCTGTATCACTGTTTTTGCTAGCAAACGCTAACTAAACTTTTCCAACCTTTGCTGAGGTCAGATACAGCCTTTACTACTTAACAGTAACCAGAGAATGGTAGAATGTAAGCAAAGGGATAAGAACTATTTTTCTGCCCTGGTACATGCGATCAGATTACAAATATGATAAACAGTTCTCTGCCAATGAATACAAGTTAGAGACAACAAGAAGTCAAAAGACTGAGAAAAAGACTGGCAAGATATGGGAAAATAATTTGAATTAGCTGGGAAAACAAAAATTACTTACTAATTTAACACTACTTTAGAATGTTTACGTTTCAAATCAAGCAAACTATAACACTGAAATAGTCTTTTAAAAAGTCAAAACCAAATTCATAATTACATCATTTCTGGAATTCTCTCACACTTACCCATGGGATTTTAATAATATAGTACTTGTTTAGAAAAGGAAGATAAGGAGACAAGAACTTTCTTTCATCTAAATATTCTAAAGGAGGTGTGGTACACGGCTTTGTGCTGTTGAACTAATTATGGTGAGGACCAGGAGCTAGTTTAGAAACAGGACAGAACTGTCTGGCACAGCATGCTGAAAGCAAATACATCAACAATGCCTTTACTCCCCAGTGGTCTGATTTGCTCAAATATAAACAGAGACTGGACTAACACAATTAAGAGAAAGCGACCATCATCAGTTGCCTCTGTAAGTCCAAATATGTGCCAAAAAAACAGTTTCTTACCGAATGTATTGCATATCCACCATGGAAATTGCCAGGTATCAGATCACTCAAATTGGAGAACATACTCCCAGCCTCCTAGAAATTCTTCTGTATGGCAGCTGTTAGCAAAACCATCTTAACAGGAAACTACACTTACAGACTAGGAGAATCAGCCACTTGGGTTATCAGAGGTAAAAAATAGCCAAAACACTAATTCAGGAACCTAAAATACAGTGCCCCTTTCGTGAACAATTACCACAGTAATGAAGTGGCATTAAAAAGCATTTTAAAGCTACGATTAAGACACAACAGCATTTCTAAGTAACACAGGCAAGGCAATGCAGGGGAAACCTCTGGGTGCTGACCAGGCCATCAGAAGCATCAGGCACGTAAAATGGAGGCTTGACAGACTTCAGTTTACCACCATTGCATGCAGTGTCTGCAAGACCCTGCAGCAGCTCCTGCTTCTGAGCTCCTACCACCAGCCTTCACAGCTACCGACTGTGCTCCGCACCAGCTGAGCCGGGTCAGCCTGCCCGGGCATGAGGCAGCAGCCATGGCCCTTGCCTCCTCCACCGTGCTTCCCTGCCTCCTGCACACAGGGTATTTTCCCAAGAAAACTGAAAGGTTTGGGTTTCTTTCCTCCCAGCCATTACTGAGATTGCAGGAAAGGAAAACATTACTTCTGCATGAAGCAGGAGCAATTTACTCCCATTGAATTTTAAGTCTGACAAGAGCTTAAATGTTAGATGCCCCTAATCAAACGAGAAGCTTTTTCCTCAGAAAAGTTACCCCTTTGGAAGGAACATCACACCACCCACCCATTAATTAAAAAACAACTCAGCAATAAAAAATCTACCCATTTTGAGGCACAAAAGAGCAACTGGAAAGACACTGGAATGATCTGGAAAAAATCTGCTTAAACAAGCTAAGCAGGCCCATCATCAGACAGTCATGTATAGCATACAGCCCGCTCGGCCAGCTCCTCTCAGGGGAAAAACATGGCCCCTTGGCCAGCCACTGTTTACAGGGTCAAACTCTGGTAGCTCTCAGGTTGGGAGTGCCCAGGATGCCATCAGTTGCCCCCCATGCCCAGCCTCCAGCCTCATCAGGATACCCCCACACCAGCAGCAGTTCCCAACAGTCACACCAAGCCAAGCTGCAGGCAGAGACAAGGGAGGAAACACCTGAGGGGAATGTGACCAACAGCGAGCAGCTCTCCAGCTCTCCACCCTCCACCAGAACACTGCTGCAGGCAGGGAGCACACCTCCTGCTCTGGCTGCTCATAGAATGCTGGAGTCCTGCAGCCTCACCGTCCCCAGCCCAGCTGGCAGCCATTGCCTTCACCAGCTGGCCCCACAGGTGAGCCCTGCCAGCTCGCCTGATGAGCCAGCCACAGCAGGGGACCACACACCTATGCACACCCGGATCATAGTCATCCTCTCAACCAGGAGTTCAAACAGGCACATGCCTGCAGACCACACTAACTCACAGTATGGTGTTTGTACAAACTACTCCTTCCTCCTACAGGTTTCTCAAAGCTTCTGGAGCTTTCAAGAAAAGGTGGCAGTGGAGACATGGGAGAAGGAAGCTAGCACTAGCGAATGCTTAAGATTGAATAGAATTAAAAATCTTTGTAATATTATAAAAAAATGTTCATCTGCAAAAAGCTCCTGTTCAAGTTACACTGAAAATTGCTTAACATCTTGGTTGCACAGACAATCCTGTTTAATTTTTGTCAGAAGGGAACCTGAGGATAGAGCTGCAAATCACTGTTTTATGTTGGTATTCTCCCTCCAGGGTAGAGGATCTCAAATAGATCCAAGTCAAAGGCATCCCAAAGCAAATGCCCCTTGATCATATGTGAAATATTTATTCTAATAAATATTAGTATAATATTTATCTAAGCTGTTCAGTACTCTCTGAAGTAGAATGGAGCATTTCACTTTAAGAGATTATGAATCCTATCACATATCTTTTATGATACACATGAACAATTCTACAAGCCATACACTAAACCAGTCTTTAAAACAAAAATAAGAGGTAACACTATCACATTTCAAAGCATTAAGGCCATTGGGGGGGGGAGGGAGGAGGATAAAGTATGCTTGTTTTTCCCAGCATGATTTATGCAGACCACCTTATCTGTCTTTAGCCTCCCTGCAGAAATACCAGTTGTTCAACTGGGACGGCATTTTTTTGAGACACCTTTCCTATGACACGGTAGCTAGAAGAAACAGCAGTCAGCACCATGTGAAAAAGCAGCTTTCCACTGATTTGCGATGGGAAATGCTAGAGAAGCACCCAATAATTAATAACAATGTGACAGGACAGAAAATGGCATCAGTTTCAAAACAATCAATACCAAAAAGGAGAAATGGACAGCCTCTGATAAGGTTCCATTAGGAAAATTTACCAATAACCTCCTGGCAAATAAATTCTTCCCTTGGATTTCTAAATTCGGGAAGGTTCTTGATCAGGGCATGTTACACCCTTTTTCAGATGTGTTTAATTTTATGTAGACAAGACACTGGACTGCAGTCATCAACACATCTGCTTTTTAAGTTCCCACAATAGAAAGCAAGATGGGGAGTCAATCGGTTAACATGAATCATACCCTAAGTGCTAAATGTATTCTTAAACACATTCAGATTTCTTTCCATTCAGGTTCTGAGTACAAGTCCTTTGGGTCTTACAAAAGACAAGTAAACTGGTCCTTGCCTAAGCTGAAGTGTTTTTCCTAAATGAAAACATTTATTTCAGCATTATCATTTCCCCCACCCATCATCAGTGCTACAGTTCTTCTGTTCAAAAAACCAAAAACCCAATTACAGTTTTAGCATGTTACGCCTCACAATAAGCAAACTAAGACTCTGTATTGGAGAGTGTTGTTAAAGTTCAATAAATGAAGCCTCACTACAGCATCTGACCCACTATGCATCAGTAAACTAGGATGACAGTGAAGATTTCAATTTCAAAAGGAAAATAAGCAAGTATCTTTGGTTTTACCATTTCAATTTTAATACAATTCAGAAAAAAAAATGTAAATGTTATGCATGGCAATGTTTATTAAACAATCACATTTCATTTAAGCATTAAAATGCAGCAGTCTGGAAAAGCTGCCAGAAACAATGTTTGGCTTCAGAAAAGGCAATTATGAAATTACTTCCAATAAAATTCAAATACTCTTGTCTGTTGATTAGTTGAATGCTTTAGACTGGAAGGAACAAAAAGTGCAAATCAGCTGAATGTTATTTTCAAAAGTAAAGTCTTAGTGTCCTACAAGCAGTTACTGAAAGGCCTCATCTTAATCTTCATGGTAAAGGACAAAATTCTTCGATTGCTATACAATTATAATTTACTGTAACATTTCAAAACAACATAACATTATTACTGAACCAAAATTAGTTTCAGAATAGAATTGCAGTACTCTGCCTACTGTAAGCACCTTTTTTTTTTTTTTAATCTAATTTGCTTGACATGAGATGGCATGAGTTACATTTTCACTGCAAAAATGGAAACTTACATGGAACAATACAGTTACAACCACTTATAGGAACATGTTCTAGCTTAAGGTAATTTATACCTAAACATACTACTTTTACATGGAAATCTAAGATCTGTATTGTGGTATTCTGTTTCTGCTGATATACTTCCAGGAAAGTGACTCATCACGGAGTAGCTAAATGTTGACCTGCAGCTTAGACTTTTGTGCATCATCTTCACTGGAGTACTTGTAATGAAATGGACAAAGGTTAATAGATAATATCTGACATATGGGCAAATTTTATGCATTTTCAAGTAATTTTTAAATTTTTGTTTTTAATTCAACACAATGATTCAGTAGCAGTTTGAAATGAAAACAGAGTATCCTTCTGGCTCCTAAATCACTTGGGAATCACTTCATGTACAGAGACTGAAAAACAGTGCAATTATCGTCTTATAAAGACTCTAAGAACACACCAGCAATTTTCAATTTGTTCTTGTAGAAATTTTAAGAAATACTGTGGAAACATGTTCTTATATGTGGGTACTGCTGCTTGAAACTGAACAGTTGGTTGACATCCAGACAACTAGTACAATTTTCCAAAAGCAAAGCAGCTTATAAGCATAATAAACAAATGGTCATTTTTCTAAAATTTAGACCTAATTTAGTAATTGGTAGAATGACACTTTCAAACTGTGTAACACAAAATAATGTAGCCAACAGTAACATACAGGTACACCATTTAATATTTATTATATGCATTTTATATACATTATTTTTCAACAGCTGTACTTTTGCTATGTGGTACAATCTTAAAAATTTGCTGATTCATAGTTTGTAAAACAGAAACCTTACAAAACTCATCAAAACTCGCAAACTGATCAGAAAAGTTTTGTGGAAGACTAGAAAAAATACTTTATTGTATTAATCATGCATTACACAAACAAAATCTTTAGTTACACCATAAACTGAAGCACATCTGAAAATAAAATAAAAGCAGGGAATAACTAGTCAAAACACAGCAGATTTATGAATCTTGAATCAACTACTTTTGTATTCTATTTGAAACACAAATAAAAATAGTTTTCACTCCAAAAGTTCTGAAACAAGGTTGGTTTTTGGAATCAACTCCACTCCAGGTACTTAACCAGAAGAAAAAAAGAAAATCCTGGTTTGCAACTTTAGAATTATCAAACGTCCCATTTTCTCATCTATTTTAGACTGTTCAAAGAGTGCCATAATAGATATACAGGGCCCTTTAACACACTACATAAAAGGATATAAAGACCAACAAAAAGTGAAATAAATAACAATAGGCCATTAGCAAGATGGGTAATCCTTGATAAATAAACTCGTAAATACAGTAAGATGTACAAAATATCACATAGTGATAGGATGCCAAGATTAATTTTTTTTTTAAAGAGTTCATTCGGGGGGGTTAACCCCTCTGTGTTTCATTTGAACACATTTTACAGTCCTTTATTTATGAAGACAGTTATGCGATGATGATGAATTAGCATCCTTATGCAAGGACTTAGCTGAGCTGTATTAGGCAAAAGAAGGGAAGAGTGTGGTTACACAGCAGCGGGTCAGTGAGATCTCTGTGTTTGGGGTTCTATAATGCAGAAAAACATTATCAATACAATCTTGAGCACTGTTGTGACAGGCTAAATATATAAAAAGACTTATAAAAACTAGAATTTTATCCAAACATTTTGTGCAACTAATGCTAAAATATTTTAAGTTAAATTTCCTTTTCTTTAAAGCAAAATAAAAGTTTAAAAGGGGAATCTGTGGCATTCAACTGATAAACAGAAGATTACTAAGAGATGAAAAGAAAGCTACTCTTGGAGCTCACTTCCCCCCACAAGAGCACCACATTCCTAACCCTAAGGCAGCACACAGAGTCCAAAATAAAAGTCTTCCGTAAGATCAGACTCCACGTTTGCTTAAAGACACCTAAAGAACAGACATACGCTCAGTTCATATCCAGTCAAGGCTACAAATACTGGTTTTCTTTTTGTATTTCTCCCCACCCCCCAAATACAGTAATTACAGTTAAATGAATGAGCCTGACATTGTTCAAGATGTGGTGACTTTTCACCAACTTATACCTGCCCCACACAAAAGCCTTCACTCAGGCAGATCAGATGTAGTGTCTTATTGGTAACCTTATCATTGATGGCAGTGATGCATTCCCTCTTTTTTGTCCAAACAGACCTGCTGTTACGATGCAGGTTTGTTCTGCTGTGTCACACAAATACTTTGGCAAGGGCATCAGCTCCTGCACTGGCAATATATGCTTTTGACGGATGAAATGCTACATCATAAATTGATTCATCCAGCTTTTTCCTATGAGCTGTTATTTCCTGCACACATGTCTTGCTGTCCAAATTCCATAACCTAATGGAACAATCATGGCCTGTTTAGGAAAAAGAGAAAAAAAAAGACAAAAGACAGTTTTAGATCTGTCAGACAGCTGAGTGCATCGTAAATACAAAACATAGAGAATATGAAAAAAACCTTACTTCCAGACATTAAATAGATTCCATTAGGATCTACAGCTAGACTTGTGACAGCATCCAAGTGAGCAACCATAGAATGGATCATTTTACCTAAAAGCAAAACAAACAGTGAATTTCTTGTGAAGTACTGTTTCTTTTTAAAATAACACTGCCATTAAAAGCTACACTTTCAGCTTTTAATCTAAATAAATCAAATCTAAATAACAAGCTTATTTAGATTTTAATAGTATCTGAATGATACAATTCTGTTAGAAATTAAGTTTCAACTGCAGACTCCTGTGTAAGCATATGAGTAAATGACATGGAACTCTCAAGAATGCATTCCCATTATAAGTACACTTTTTACCCATCTAGCATCTTTCCTGATAGCAACGACATTGAAGACCAATTGTAAAATAGCTGTGTGAGAACTGCAATTTTTAGATCCTTAAATAACTTAACAGCTGCCCCAAGAGGACGAAGTGCTGTTAGTCAACACGTTGTCAACATTTCATACAAAGAGACTTACTGAGTCATACTAAAGGTTCATCTATCTTTGGCATTGCTAGCACAGAAGCTAGTGGTGAAAAAACAGAAAAGAAAATAAAACTAAGGCAACTCTATATGATACTTGCCCAGAATAGTCTCCAGAGAAAGTACATAAGAGGTTTAATCTTTGAAATACCAAAAGTTCTCTTTTGTGTAAAACTGCATCACTAGGAAGTTCTCAGCAAATTGCTTCCCCCCGTGTCCAATACAGATTTAGTTTAAACATATTCATGCATACGAGTTAGGTTCTCTTCATCCTTACCCGTTTTGTTGTCAAAAAATTTGATGTGTCTATCTTCATGTGCTGTAATAGTTACAGGAAGTGTGGGATGACTTACTACCTTGTTAACATGATTATTTGATTGTACACCTGAAAATAAAATAAGAAATATTCACCTGCCTTAAAGTAAGGGTTAATTTAAAATAAGAACATTTCAGCATTACACTTTAGCTTACTATATTAAGTAATATGATACAAATAATATTTTAGGAAGAGCATCAATGAATTTCCTAAGAAATAAATAATAGCTTCTTGCTTGACAAGAAGGTAAGCTACATAGTCTCCATCTAATGTAGTGTAAGGTTAAAGCTGTACAAATGGTTTACACATGAAAGATTCTTGAGAGACATAGCAAACAAACCAAGCAAGTACTGCAGGGCAGCACTAGTCAAGTGGAAACAAACTCTGGCATCTAGGATGTGTTTAGCACACACCTCATACCTTCAGATTAAAAGGATTTAGCTTGGGGAAAAAAGAAGAGATATAATTTAGATTATACTGTCAGATATGTCTTATTTCAAGGTACAGAAAGAAACAATGAATGGTTTAAAATCTCTTTACAAGGTCTTAGAATACTCTTTTCAGAAACACTTTATCTTGATATGCAAGTGTTTTAGGCTTGTTCCCTTAATTTTTGGTCTTATTTTCTGTTGGGACTGTTCAGCCTGGAGAAGAGAAGGCTGCACAGAGACCGCATAGAAGCCTTCCAGTATCTGAAAGGGGCCTATAAGAATGCTGTGGAGGGACTATTCACTAGGGATTGTAGTGATAGGACAAGGGGTAATGGGTTAAAACTTAAGCAGGGGAAGCTTAGATTGGATATAAGGACGAAGTTCTTTACTGTGAGGGTGGTGAGGCACTGGAATGGGTTGCCCAAGGAAGTTGTGAATGCTCCATCCCTGGCAG
>JBCJKH010070490.1:13333-26187 GCA_039877255.1 Loriculus beryllinus
AGAGCTTCTGGGGACAAATCATGATAACTGGATTATTTCTATGGAATTCAGCTCATTCCTCACTCTCCCTTATCCTGACTCAAAAGCAAACTTCCCAGACAAGGGACTGAGCCAACTTTCCAGGTTGGTACTGCTACAAGAAGATCACCATGGAAGTTGTATTACTCACCAGTCTTCAAGAGGAGCTTTGAGCTGTGAATACCAAGCAGGCAGAGGCATTTCTTGTAGCTGTGAAGAAGTTGTTGGGGGAAAATGTAAATTTAAGCAACAACCTATCTGCATTGGTTAGCTAAGGGCAAAGAGTACCAGTTTCAGGTGGTCCCTGGTGTGCCAGTTTAACGTGCACTGGACTTTGCTTTCAAGCAGCCAGTGCACCATGTACTAGAGGGACCCGTTGCTAGGACTGTGGTCTCTAAAAGTGAGGTACAGCAGTGGCTCTCTTCAGTTCTTCTGTGTCATGTTCTTTGGCCAGATGAGGAAGTTGCTTTAATTTACTTTATGTTTTCCAGAATAGCTAAGCTGAGATTTCCTTACTGTCTGAAGCAAGAACAACATTTTGCTTTGGAAAAATAAGTAAAGAGTCCCTTCATTAGATGACGGGAGGGAAAGGGAGAGTGAGACTTTTTGTGCCTCATTGTATTCTCAAGACAATTCCAAAGATGCAGCAGTGTTTAAAAATCAATGAAAACTAGACAGTTTTTCAATATTAAGAGGCAAGAATTTGTCTTCAGGCAAAGGATGATATTTACATAATAACAAGAATGACTCATGTTGTTAGGTGAATGTCTAACTAGAATCTGAAATTCCTGTGTATCAGTGACCCTTTCCCTTAGATGGCAATGGGAAATATGCTAAGCAGGGTATGCAACTCTCCATCATGACCCACCACAGGAACTGACTGGAGAGAATTCATAAATAAGGAGTAGCAAATTACACAGGTAAAATCCCCATTGCTTTTTATGGAATTCCTGAACTTTCGTTTTATTTTTTTTCTTCTTAACATGAAAACCATACAAGAAGAGGGAATCTCTTGTAGCAACTACTTTAGAAGCCATTAGATCCACTGCAATTTCACTTCTATAGTTTAAATCATATGAAAGAATGTGCTGATTTATCTTCCTAACCATGTCTCTCCTCTGCCTAGAATCATAATTTTCAAAACAGAATATCCAAAAGTAGAAAGGTAATGAAGTGCCTCTTTTTAAACTCTGCTAGTTTATGGCACCCAAATCGAAGCAATTGCTTCCAACATAATGCTCTTTTTGTAACTTTTTAAACCAGGTTTCCTGCAGAGAATTTGTTTCAAATGCAGTTCTTCATCTTAACTTTTTATTATGAGGTTTCCCATTATGTGGGTAAATCAGCCTCCTGAACCCTTTAGGTAGCCACTAACCCTCTTGCTGCAACCAACCAGTCGGTGAGGATATCTCCTATTCTTTTGCTTACACCTTTCCAGAAATCTTATATATCTGCTATTTGTGAAAACATACATCCAAGACCAACTAATTTCTTTTGTACTTTCCCCATATTTTTCTTATTTATCTTTTTTTCTTCTGTGTCTATGAATTACCTGGTTACAGGACCTTGAAAACATTCCTTACCACTACTGAACCTAGGCTTAAAATAAAAACGCTGCTTTCATAAGAAATGCAAGGTGAAATAGATGACAACTTTCACTTTTAATTGCTTCTCAATGCAAAGCATCCAAGCAACTGTAGCACTTAAAACACAGAAACTCGGGAGTTACGGTGTCTGCTGGAGTCACACACAGTGAAGACACATGGCACAGAAACTGCCCCAATTTACATTGCCAGAGCCCAGCACTGCTCATCTGCAGTAATCCTCATTAGGTCTGGGTGAACTTAAAGAGGTACTTTCATAAGTCCACAAAACGGTTCTTTACTCAGGATTTAAATATACAATCTGATGATAAGTTGGCTTTTGGAAGCTGGTGCAAGGGCAGGATTAGCCACCCTTAGGCAGGGATGATGAACATTTGACTGTTCCCTGGAAGGCAGCAATATGCAGTTTCTGATCATGCAGCGATCACTATGGCTGGGGGTCCTGCATTTTCTAGTTTTAATAAAAAATGAGGTGTTTTTCCTCATTTCTGTCAGAGGAAATAAGGAATTGCTCCGCTTTTACCAGAAAGCAATGGAGTGGGGGAAGTGTCTCAATCAGTTTCCATGAGAAAATCTTTAAGACCTTGTTGCTGGACTGATACAACAATACTTTTCTCTATGTCTTTTCATGTACTCTGAGATTATTTCCATGTGAGGAAACATCATATAACTGTGTAACTGTTCTGCTACCTGAAATCACTTTGGCTTTTAGATTAAGACTATGTTCTGGGAAATGTACCTACTTGCATGGATTTCTGCAAATTTTATTTCAACAGGGACCTGGGTTTGTTTTCTAAAAGCTTCTGAATAAGCTAAAGCCAGCTTACCTTGTCTCTCTACCTCCTTAAGGAGTACGGCTGTCTGTGGATGTTATAAATCTTGTTTTCAGAAGCCGTAGAATAAATCAACCCTGACCGACTTTCCAGTATTACTTTTGTGGCTTCTTCTGGTGTTTGGTGAGGATTTCTGCCTGCATTATTTAAGTTAAATTCAGCATGACCTTAATTCGCTGCTCTAAATTGGGTTTGAAGATATCTTTGTATTATTTTTCACCATAACACATCAAAGTTTAGCCCCTCTAAAAAGAATAACCTCCACCTCAATTGTTGGTATACTTTAATCTTTCAATAATCAGCACTTAATTGTGGTTTAATCTTGACCCTGTTATTTCCTCTGCTGTTCTATCATAGGCAAGCTCCTTAACCTCTGCCTTCCTTGGGTTACCCACTTAAAACCAGTTATCTAAATAGCAACCTACTTATATTGTTAAGGATCAATTAGTTTATTAACTAATTAACTGAAAGCACTCTGAAAATATAAAGTGCTATGGATGTAATTCTTGTCATTAACAGTGCTTCAAAACTGTTAATGCTAAAATATTCATTGGCAAAATCTAGTGAAAGAATAGTGCGTGAATTCCGAATGGGAAATGGTGTTAAATGGATACACGTGGAGGCATTTGCAGCATTGGAAGTGGAAAAGTCCTGAGTCTGGGCTTCCTTCCTGCAGCCTCGAGTCAGGAAAAATGCCCTTTCCCCATAGTGGGGTACTAGAACATCAGACTGTGGTGAGAAGGGTATCGATAACTGGGACTGCTTTGCAGTATAGTTCTGTATGATGTAAAAATGTTAAAGTTGGTTCCTGCCTTGTGGTCTGTTTGAAACCCTTCCTTATGGCTTTCCAGAGTCTTTTCCTTCATCATTAATGGGTTGGCTGTTTAACAGCAGGAAAGGATGAGCAGGAAGAAAGATCTGTTTCTCAGTATTAATTGCTCCAATACTTGGTGCCTCCTTTAGAGTTTGCTCCTGCCCAGAGGGTGCTTTATTCTATGTTGTGTTAACGGGCTCTTAGCACAGAAGCAGGGCACTGGGCAATGAGGATGTCATGCGTTGACCAGCAGTTTTTGTGCCTGCTGGACACCTTTGCTCTGAGCTGAACACTGTGTTTGCCCCTCTGCATTCCTGATCTGTGTGGTTTGTGAGCTGTAGTTCTCATCATGGTATTATGCAAAGCTTGTTAAATGCTGATGCTTTCCCCGCCCTTGGATTACTTTTGCTATGTTACTTCTGTGACCTCCAGCTGAAGCACAGCCTCTGAGTACCTCATACACCAATTTTACTGTTGCTTGCATCAGAAATAGAATGCTCTAACCTGTTATCCACAACTATCTAGGTTATGAAAACATACACTCAGCAAATACACCCTCTTTGTTTTGTTACTTTTCTTCCTTCTGTTCTTTTCAGCACCTCAGTGTAGCTCAGGCTGACCCAGCCTAGAAAGAGCAGGTTCTTCCTGGCAGGTTTCTACACTCCCATCAAAGCTCCAAGGTTCCTAATCCTGGTGTCTGCGTAGCCTCTTTACGTACCCACAGGGCCATGCTCACTACAAAACACCTCTTTGTTGCTTTCCTTCAGAGGCAAGTGATGATGCCAAGAGAGCCAATGTGTGCCACCGGGCAGTGGGAGCACTGGTTTTATTTCTTACCTGGTTGGTGGACTCAGACCCACTTCTATGGAGCAGAAGTGATTGCCACATGAGCCATTGCATGCTATTGGAGGCCGAGACGCAGATGCCTTTTCCAAGGTGCTAAATACTGCTAACATTAATAAAATACCTTTTTTTTAACCCCACAGTATGTGTCACACTGTCATGATCATGAAGAACACATAAGATGCCTTAGTTTTACCTCCAGATAAATTTAATGAGGTAAGGGACAGCATGGACCTCATCTGATTTATCTCCAGTAAAATATAAGTGGCAATGGCCTTGAGATGTAGGTGGCATGAAAGCAGGTGTGTTTTGCTTACAGTATATGTTTGCAACAGAAGATATATTTGCATGTAAAATGCTTTGTTGAGATTGATCGAACCCCAGTATTGGCAGCAGTGATAAGATGCATTATTATCAGTCATGTGGCATGGCTTGTCAATCATGGAGGAATCGCTGCTGTATTCCCCACAGCCTTCACAGACGCAAGGTCAAGGTAGTGAGGCAGTAGAGTCGGCTCTTTCACAGCACCAAAAGCTCTGTGTTTGCTCCTGTTTGCTAACTGTACAAGAAGTAGAATTTCCGATTTTCTGAGCCTCTCAGTCCTAGAACAAAAGCTGAACTTTTATCTGCACACTTTGTATGCCGTGTACTGCAGTTGCTGTCTGCTGCTGCAGCTGAGCTCCCCTGTGCTGCGAACAGCAGATGTGTTCTGCCTTTCCCCTTAAATCGCGCTGGTAGGGATAGAGACCCTGATTCTGCTCTCACACTCATTATGAGAGAAGGGCACAGGAGAAACACTTTCTTTAGAAAGTGCTACCTGCTTTAATGCTCTTAAACTTACTTCTATGTATTGGATGATTCAAATTCCCTCCTTTTTTAGGTTGAAATAAAGCCTAACAGTGTACAAACACAAACAGCTAGCAAATAGCAGGAACTGTTCTACCTTTGCAGCATTATCATCTTAACCATTTCTTTAAGTTACTCAAACAATCTGGGTGGCAAATAGCATGGAGTAAAGTGATTTGAGGAAGAAGAATTAATTGTGCTTAGGAATAGGTGCTCTGATTACTTCATCCTTATATACAGCAATAGGAACTATTGTGAAGTGCTCATTCCCATGGCAGCCTAGGTGAGCAGCACAGGAGCTGACTGCCCTGCACCCACACCTGAGGAGCCACTGTCTGCTTTCCCAAAGCTGTAGCTCTACAGGGAGGGACTCGGATCTGTAAAACCACATCTCGTGTAGCAAACAAAATAAACCCCCACCATCTTGAATACAATTCCTTTTAAAATGGGAAGCAGAGAACAGAGCCAACCTGCTTTAGCCTGCTCCTGTCGTTGCAGCAGGACTCTGGTATTAGTTTCATAAGGCTGTTCAGACATATAAGCACCCTTTCCTTTACAACCTCTCAAATTACTCCACTGGAGGAGATTTCCTGTACAAAGAGATACTCCCAAATCCCTCAGCCAAGGAGCCGAGTGGATTAAAAAGAATGAACAGAGATAACTCCTCTGCCTTAAGGCAGCTGGATATTTAGCCTATTGCTTCTCTTTTTTTAAAGCCTTATCTTCCCAAACCTCTCCTTTCCCCATCCCCTGTGCGAAGCTCACTAAGACTCGGGCAACTGGAAGTCTCCAAGTTGCTCCTGCCTCAGCCTCCAAGAGTGGGAGCAGGAATCAGTGTTTTTCCTTCTCAGACCAGAATCCGTCCCTCTTCAATCTCTTTGAAGCTCTTAATTTCAAGCTCTTAATGCAAACTTTTCTGTGTCTCCTGCTGTCTGTAATAATGTTAATTGGGGCTGAGCACATAGAGCCAGGCAGGGTACGGCGGCGGTGTAGCGTGCTCGTTATTTAAGGCTCACTAATAACTGCAGCAGCTCTGTCTTGGGTTGCCAGTTTTGAGATTTGTGTGTTGAAACATCTTGAACAAAACGTTAGTGAGAGTGTTTCTGCAGCGTCCTGCTGACTGAATCCAAGGTGCTGCCGCTTTTGCCATCTGCCCGCGAGCTCCAGGGGTAATTATAGCGCGGCTCACAAGTGCTGGAATGAGAGGGATGTCAAATGCGTTTTCCTCCCTTTTCAAGGTAATTTTCATTTTCTCATCTCATTTGAAACTGCTTATGATTATCAGCTGCAGGTGTAAGAGCCGCACTGAAGGCAGACGTGTGTACACACCCAGGGAGCAAGATATCAACTCCTAGAGTGTCCAGAAGAGCTTAGGTACTAATCTTGGCACTTTAAAATTAAATGCAGTGCTGGAGAAAATTCCTTCATTATTCCTGTTCCCATCCTTGTGCATTGAATCTTAATGTCTCTCTTATTAGTATGACAACGTAAAAAAGAAACCCAAAAGCCAACACTTGGTTTTGCTGAGCATCACTGGAATAACGTGCACTGGAATAGTCACACTTGTATTATAAAAGCTGAGAGTCACCTGCAGTTTGCAGAAACTTCCATGGGTTCCTAGTTTTTGTGTTACTTACAGGTGGTTTCAAACCCTTGCAGGGTTAAAAAGGATTGTGAGTAGCAGAGTGGTAACTGAAGTAGATCTTATTAACAGCCTTCATCAGGTTGCTGCAGGCATTTCATTTAGGTGTCATTCAGAACACTGATCGTGTTCTCTGTAGTCAGTGGAGCAAAGAAGCAAATCTGGAAGCTGATCCAGAAGGCTTAGATTGGGTGTGTTTATTCCCTGCACAGTTGCTATGGGATGTAGAGCAGTGCATAGCGTCCTTGACCATGAGGCTCGTGCTGATGGTGTGTCCTTCCACAAGGCAGAAGGGAGAGCAGTGACTGATGGTCACAGCCACAGTGGGGATAAGCAGGGTGAAAGGTAAAACCAGCACTATGTGATGAACAGTTTCATATCGTGCACAAGAGCCTCTGAGGAACTGGTGTCCGGGAACTGAGTTTTGTTTGGAAAGTGATTAAAGACCTGGTAATTTAAATAGTGGCTACCTTGGAGGAGGAGATTGGGGCTGCCTTGGCACATGGACCAGCCTTTGGGTTTGCCACCTTTCTGGCTCTGATGCTTGCTGGGAGGTGGAAGGGGTAACTGTGAGCGACTCCCTTGGGCCACAGATGTCCCTTGTTTCCTCCTTAGAAGGGGGGAATATTTGCTCAAGCTGCACGTTCTCCTAAATGTGACTGTTTGAACTACTTCCTAGGCTGCTTAACCTCATGAGATTGGAAAGACAAGGGCTGTGCAGGGAAAGGCTATGCACCTTCCACTAGACCAGGTTGCTCAAAGCTCCATCCAACCTAGCCTTGAACACTTCCAGGGGCACCCTGGCAGCATCTTCTGTCCTCATCTTGTTCTGTGCCTGTTTATAGACTAATACAGATGGCTAATACAGGCAGAGCTCATCCAGCAGTGTTTCTCTAGTGAGGAAAACTACTTGGATACCCAACTGCCTTGCACAGACTGGAGGACTTCCCTCGTCTTGAGCTCCACTGTTATGTCAGAGGTAGCTGAAATTAGCCATTGGGGTTAAAAGTTATTGAGGAACATATATAGAGTGTGATCACATAAGTCATGTTTCCATAGAAACCAGCTAAAAATACATCTATAGGAATAGTCAGCATTTATCGTGATGAACTGTTATGTAAGTAGTTTTTTCCTCAGTAGGAACATTGGAGGTGCTTGTTAATGATTTGTGGTAAAATTTACAGACAAGTTTACAAGTCATCCTATGTGCAATCGAGTGTGTGCCTATTATAACGTCTGCCTTCTCTCCTGCTGACTAAAATGGGAAATTAACTGAGCATCCTTTCTTCAAGACTTGAAAACATCCAGAAGATTAAATATAGCCTAAAACATCTTCACCTGGTAAGACAGGATTTTGTACTAACAGTCATGTAAATGTGAGTGGTGTAGCCACATAACTCTAAGTGCTGCATGTAGAGAGGAGGGCTCAGAGGCCTGCACATCATGGAGTGTGCTATATTGCACCATGGTAGCTTGTATTTCCAAGTAATGAGTTGCTGCAGACCAGGAAATTGCCACCAAATACAATAAATACATTAAATGCAACCACTACATACAATAAATACATTAAATACAACCAAATACTATAAATACATTCTTACCTGGGGATAAACATTCTTAGTATAACAGGTTTCTATGGAGCAGTGTTTTAGGTTGTAGGAGATGAGACAAAGGAATTATTTGACCATGAGATGACATATATTACAACATCATACAACCTCTACGACGAAGATGAATTTCTGTGCTTGTAACTACTTTTGTCTATGTTTCCAGAAGCACATTAGGAATTTTCTATTGTGCCAACCAAAGGATGGGGCTCGGTGAGGCATTCTTGGGAGATAAATCACAGAAAACAGCTGGTTTGAGCAATGGTATAACAATTTCTAGCGCTAGACTTCTCCAGACCATTCTCTATCATGTTATAATATTTTGTCTCAATTTACTGGAATTTGTTTTCTAAATATCTGGAAGTTGGGGGTTTTTGTCCTGATTTTTTATCTTAAGTTTGTTTCAAAATCATGTTAGGGTTTGAATTGGAAAGCTTAGCACCAGGAGGCTTTTGTTTTGCTTTGTTTTCAATTCAAATTTTAACTATAAGATGATGTAAGACTGCATATATAATAGTGAAATTTGCAGAGTGTACATAATACTATGCTATGCGTATTGTTCCAAAGAGGGAGGAGTTAAGGGTCCATATGTCTTCTAAGCCTTATGAAACAGCATTGCTGCTGGACAAAGTTTGAGTTGTGAACATTAGCAAATGATGAATAACTGACAGACCCGGAGTTAATCATCAAAGCTACTATTTAAATTAAAAATGAATTCAAGAATTCAACATGCTGTCTGCAGACAATTCATTGATAGAAAAGAAAAAAGGGTGAAATTAATCAAATGAATAATTCATTGTAAATTATGAGGTTCTAATTATAACAAGGTGTTAAAAAATGGATCAGCTTCTGGAAGCAGGGCCGAGTTCTGTGCATACGTATCACCACAAATGCAGCTGTCTCAATATAATCCCTGTTTTAATTGCTTTTGGTTCAGGGCAGTCGTTAGATACAGCAATGGAAATAAAGGCAGTGACTTACTTTGTTTCTTAAAAGCTGTGTTGTTTGTTTGCTTGCCAAAGCACCCTAAGCCGGTGGTTCTGCAGGTGAGAAAGACCAGCCTACCCTTCCCAAAGCTTCAAAGCAGAAGTCTGCATGGTTTTCTGACCTTCTCTGTCACCAACTCAGAGGTCTGTCTGGTTATTAAAAAGGTGTAGAGCAGACCTTTCTTAGCTCTCCTTCATCCATCAGAAAGCAGCACTCAGCAGTCACCATTGCAAAGCCTGTAGCAGTAAATAGGCAGATGCAGTGTTTATGACTAAGTTTTCAGGTTTCACCTTCCTCCTCACTAGCAGAAGGAAGACTTCTTTCTCAGGTTTTGTGGGTCTGCTCTGATGGTTCTTATCTGTATTACATGGGCAAGGACAAACGCAGCTCTGTGCCCCACACCTGCAGAGATCCTTGTTTAGTTCCCGTTACAATAAGGATTAGCTGAAGTTGTTGTGAGAAGATGAGGGCATTTATCATGAAATATCTATACAGATTTTGAGCAAAACAGCTTTTATTGCCTTGAAGACTTTTAGGCAATAAAATACCCAGGCAGGCTAGAAATCCCAAGTGCAAAAATAGCTGGTGTGTGAACTGGAGCATTCACTTAAATGCACATGCTGCCTTTCCCAGAGAGCTAAAAAGTCCCTGTCCTGTCAAAACTGGTGTGACAATTGGACATTTGAGATGCTCTGTCTGTGGTGGTAGGTTCAGTACTTTTGACTGTCTGCCCTGTCCAGTCTTTTAGCCACCAGAACTAGCTGAAGACACTGCTTTTCTCTGCAGCCAAATAATAAAGCAGAAAGTAACTTGTATACAGAACCTGAGAAGTGAGGTGGAAGAGCAGAAAGGAGATGGGTATAAAGAGGATTAAAGTTGCCTTTGTGTCAGCCGTGCCGTATCATGTTAGGAAAGGTAAAATCATCAGAATAATACAATCTCACAGATGTATTTACATCAGCATTTTGTCCTCTGAAAATATATCAGCAGCAGCTTTTGCACTGTCCTAGCAAAATCTGCAGTAGCAGAAAATTGCTTCTCATTAGTATACAATAAGGTTTCCATTTCTTCCCCTTAAATTTCAGATCCCCAAATACTGCGTAATAGTTCCCAATGTGCCGGTGACTCTGGGATTTTTCTAATGTTAGTAATTTTGAATGCACTCACAATGTTTTTGCCATAGTGATATGAAAGCAATCAGTACTGCAGAACAAGGGAAAAGGAAAGGAAAGACCAATCTCATGTGTTAGTCAGCCTCGAAACGTCATAAAATTCAGATTGCCACATGCTGAATGCAAATGTGGTAGAAATGTTCAGAAACGGCAATCAAATAGCTTTGAATGTCAAATGAAATTACTTTGGGAATCTTCTAAGCCCTCTTCTTAAACACACTGGAACATAAATCCCCTTCTTTCATTTGATTAGTCCAAAAGCTATAGGATATATTATTAGATCTAGAAAACATGACCGGAGTCTTAGTTATTAGCATCACTGAACACGCAAATCCCCTTAGGTCCTTGTTTTTTTCTTGCTCTGTATCTTCTGACTGGAACATAATCAGTGACCCTTTACAATAAAACCATACCTGAAATTCACTCACACTTAGTTATAAATCATTGATTTTTTTTGAAGAAGATCCCTTGAGAGGTTTGTGACAGCAAAATTAAGAAATACATATTATTAGTTATTTTTTAGACCTGTGGATAAATGTATATTGTTCCCAGTTTGGTTGGCAAACTCACCTGCAGTAGTAAAAATCATCTTTGGCAACAGAGCTTTGATGCAGTTAAATGACAGAAGTGGATGCTCAGTCTGTCCTTGATGAATGGTGGAGCACTTTGCACATTTTGCTTTTCGTGATGAGGGAAAGTGGTAACAGAAGGTGAAGACAATTGTGCAAAGACATTGGTATGAATAGTAATAACAAGACCTCCAACCACAGAAAGCCCCAGTTTAAGAGAGGATTTCGGGCTATGTCTTAGTTCTGTTAAATGTAATCAGATTTAATCATGAGCTTAAAATTAAGTATGCAGTTAAGCACTCTCCCATCTCAGGAATCCTTGGGTCTGCAGGAAATCCCTGCTTCCCTCTTGTGGGCTCTATTTGAAAGGGGTTGAACAGAGGGTTGAAATGGCTGTGTTGGTCCATGTGGCACAGTATCTTACACTAGACGGGTATACGGGAAGTGTTTAGTCCTCTTTGATGGTAAACTCTTTCGGCCTCCAGTGGTTTGAGGTCCTGGTAAAAGCAGCCTGATGTGCTGATTTTGTGTTTAAGAGCCTCTGATGGATTAATTAATTAATTAATCGATTTATTTATTTCTTTCCCCTCCATGATTTTTTCCTGATCAGTCATTGCAGTTGTGGGGTTTTAGCATTCCACAGGTTTGGTAACAACTCCTGCAGCTGAGCTCTGCATTCTTTGTTTTGAAGGTGCATTCTGAAAACTATGTTTGACGCCTACTAGTCCCTGTACCAGAAAACAAACGTGCAATTGTTTGCTGTTCTCTCAATTTCCTCCATGATTTTGTGACCCCCTCTTATTCTCCATCTCCATTAGCTCTTCTCTCAGATTGAGGAATCGCCATGCATTAGTTGTTCCTTGCTTGAAAGCTGTGTCAAAACTTTGGTGACCTTTATCATACTTCTTTGTGTGTCTTCTAGCTCAGTTTACATTCTTTCTGAAATGAGGGGAGCTGAACTGAACACAGTAATCATGATGCAGGCATGATGATGGTTTTTGGTTGTGTTCTCTATTTCTTTCCTAATAATTCCTAACATTCTACTTGCCTTTTTGACAACTACTGAGCACTGAGCGGGCATGTTCACGGTGCTGTTTATCATAACTCCAACATCTCAGTTGGAGTGGTAATAGCTAGTTCAGAGTCCACCACTAGGTCTTTAAAGTTAGCACTCTTTTTCCTTTCTTCACGTACATTACTTTTTATTGTTGCTTTCACACCTGACAGAATGTGGTATTGACCCCTTCAGTGCAGAGTGTTCTTTGTGTTTGGCACATGCATCGGGTCACAGTCTGAACAGAGTAAAAAGCATCTTGGCTTTGAGTACTTCAGTGAAGCCATGGCCCTTTGCCTTGACAGAGGAGGTGTCTGTTATTTGGAGTCCATTTAACTTCTTGGGTTGCATGACATGTGCCATAATTGAATAAAAAATGGAAAAACTTGTCTGTGTGATGGACAAAATGGGAAGATATTTTGGTTTATCTCAGATTTCCTCATGTATTCTCACTAGGTAAGAAGCGTTGTCCGTTTTGGTTACAATGTCTATGGTGTACAGTTGCCAGCTGCTGCTTGTGCACCTATGCGGGGTCCTCTGTGCATCAGGTGATGTTGAAGGAAGGGGCTTGAATGTTAGCTTCCGGGTCAGACCCTGCTGTTGTTGGTCATATAAGGGTAAATGTATACATCCTCTGGAACAAATCTCCAGGATACACGTTTTCTCTACATTTAGGTCACTCTTAAATATCTGTCTCTGTGAGGATGCCTTAAAGAAGTCTGATGTTGTTATGGAATCATGGAATGGTTTGGGTTGTAAGGGACCTTAAAGCTCACCCAGTTCCAATATCCTGCCATGGGCAGGGACCCCTTCCACTGGAGCAGCTTGCTCCAAGCCCCTGTGTCCAACCTGGCCTTGAACACTG
>JBCJKH010070492.1:1321-11655 GCA_039877255.1 Loriculus beryllinus
AATGCCCTTCCCAAATGCATCCTGTTGTCTTATCTCCCTTTGGAGATGAAACCCACTGCACACAGCATTCCCAGCAGTAACTGTTGAGTTAGTGTAGTTTACTGCTCAGGTGTGACACAGTATTCAGAGGTGAAAAAGGGTCAGCCCTTGCTACGTGAACAGCAGCGATGGGATTTTCGGGCTTGCCATTTTTCCTGCAGCCAGAGAGGTAAATAACTCACAGACATAGTCTGATTTCAGCCATGGGATGGCAAAGAGAGAACCAAGTCATAGCTTCACAGATACTCAGTTGCTCCACTGGCAGCCTCAGTCTTTCCTTTCTTCTCAGGATGGAATTTATTAACATAGCTCTGAGCTCTGACTTCATTCTTAGTGGGCTGATTTTGTGTCCAAATGTCTCTTTGCTGGCTGCTTAGAATAGGTGGGGGGTATTGCCCTAGAGGATCATGCTGTTTGAGGACAATAAAAAGCTCTAAAAATTCATTACTCTTCTTAAACCCTCACCTCCTCACTATCATTTTACAATGGTACATACAAAGTGCCGATAAGCAGTAAATACAGAAGACATGAAGTACCCATGACAAAATACAGAATCACTGAAGTGATGCTTCCTGCCTTCTTTACTTGGAGTTAAAGTTAGATGACATGTTAGAAATCATAAAACTGAATGGAAAAGCAAAAGTGCTTCCAGAAAAAAAGTGATTTGAGATTGGATACCAATCTCATACTGTCAACTGAGCTGCATTAAGAACCATCTGATGCCTTGTGGTCTAACAGCACTTCCCAGGGTATGCAGTACTGATCAACCCATCCACAACTTTGGTGGGCTCAACCTTCCCAGTGCAAAAGCTCACTCACACCCTCAGCATTAGCGAGGCAAAGCTCAAGAATCTTTTCTTCTCTATGACTGTTTTAAGAGACAGATGTGTCCTTAGAAGAAATTCTGGGGTAAAAATGCCTGAGTATTATTCGGTATTATCCTGAAATTTTCCAGTACTGCTCTTATTCAGGATTAAGTTCTACTTTATTTTGTTGTACCAACAAACAAGCAACAAATCCGACCCCACAGCACTTAGTCTAAATCCACTGGAGTTTTACTGCACTACTGCTTAAGTGGGAACAGACCTCAAATGTTACTTCTCCCTTTCTGAAAGCAGAAGACCGTAGCACTTGAGCTCAGAAGCTTGACCATTAATTGTTTGTATTACAGAGCCTATGACATACTTAAGTAGCTGAGCACAACAATAAACACAATAGCCAGTTCATTAAATCATTCTTTGTTAAGACCTTCCAAAGCTTTGGGCTTAAGCCTCTTAAAATTGAAATCATTATACTATTTTTTTTTTAAACAAATGAGCAAACATAACTCACATAAAAAGGGGAAAGCACAACAGAGCCTTTGATGTATGCATCATCACTGTGATGCCTCGCTGAGATTAAACTATATGTCTAACACCGCTAAGAGGTTCCAGCAGCTCTTTCCAAGGAGAAACTGAAATCAGGAAGGACTATAGAGTGCTGCCATTGCTGTCACCTCTCCTGCAACAACTTTCCTTGGCCTGTCACATCACAAGAGAGGCTATCAATAAACTCTGTAGAGTGGTGTTTGTGGTTCCTCTTGTGCCTGTAAGATCCTGTCAAAACCTTGACTTGCTGACGCACCCTGCCAGGCTCTGAGGATGACTGGAGGTGACAAAAGGTAGAAGTAGGAATGGAGATTTACTGCCATGGGAGGGTTTGTTCTTTTAACACCATGTGTTAATATTCCAACTTAGAAAAACGGAGCCAAAATATCCACAGCCTTGCAGGTATTAGGCAGGCATTTTATACAGGGCTATTTAGATAAGGCTAAAATACCTTAATAAAATGCTACTGCGATGAGCACACTGAATTATGCTCCCTTTTAAATAAAATCACAATCCTCACCCTTTCTTTTGCCACACAGCTCTTGTTCCCCACATCTCGTTTCTGCTCTCCATGCCAACATTGCAGCCGCACTGCAAAAGAACTGTTTCTCTTTACTCCTAAAACAATCCTGCACCTTTTCTCACATCATATGTCATGGGCAGAATCTCTGCCTTTCCCTTTCTGCAAATACCTTTAGGATGTGAATTCACAGAGATATGCAGAGCTGAGCAAAAGACTTAAAAGAAGAAATCGCGTCTTTTTTTCCCTACTGTGGCTACTATCTGCTTTTTCCCTTCCCTCAGCTGTGTTGTTTATTCTGTTTGGTGCTACGGCATGTCGGACTAAGAGCCTGCTTCTGCTGGATGCTGAGTGCTCCTAGCTCCTGATCAGGTTAATCAAAGGTGCCAGTGCTCAGCTCCTTTGTGGAGGTGTCTATACACTATAAGCAGTTTAGGGCTGCGGAGTGCTGCTTATGGGCCTGTGAAGTGACATGATCCTTTTTGGGATTAACAAATACAAACAATAAGGAATGCGGTCAACATCCTATTCTAGCAGACCATTAAACCTCCTTCTTGAGTTTTTATTGTTTCTTACAGTTGCTGCCACTGTGATTTTTAAGACAAAGCTCATGCTGATATGGAAGTTACAGAACTGTGGCTTGGCAGAGGATCCTGCTCTGTGGCATACCAGCCTCCAAGGCAGCTCTTCCTGAGATGAGGAGGGTGAAGAGAAAAAGGTGGTGGGGTGAGAAGGAGGCAAAGCCCAACTTACTTTTCCCCATGTTCCTTTCCCTCAGCCTGAACAGAGGGCTTGCAAACTACCTGCCTAAGACAGTTGAGGCTTGAGACCTAAGACTAAGTTTGCTTGTGTTAGACACAAAGCACATACAGCTTTAAAAAAAAAAAAGGCACAAATGAATTGAGAGTTAAAAACTACTAGAGAATACTCCCTGGGATTATCTGTACTATCAAGACAGGAAAACTTTGCAGATGCTACTGTCTCTCTAGAGGAATAAATGCTTGCATTTTAATATTCTCAGCAGCTGGTTCCTGTTGAATGCCATCAGGATGATTCAGCCACCCACCAGGAACACCAGTAGCAAGTGCACACACACACACACACAGAGAAATCTGCAAAACTTTCTGCTCCCGATGCCAATGCTGTTACTTTGGCAGAGTCTGATGTGTATTAGCTATTCTTCGTTACTACCAGTAGCGGGTTTAACTTCACTCCGGGATGGTGAAAGAAAGCAATCAGTCCCTGGTGCTGCCCTAATCAATCCAACTGCCTGCCTCCTTTCAGTGCTTCTCACAAACTGTACTGTCAGCAGCTTACTCTGTGGTTACCTCATTCACCTTCAGCCTTGCCACAAGTAACGTATCTCTCCTGTGAGCTTGTCTCTTCAAAGTGATGGTTCAGGCAGTCTGATGTCCTTCCCCCATACTGGTCAACATCTGATGCAAGGGACATCACCTTAAAACATACTTGGTTTCTACATGAGACTGAAATGCAGTAGATTACTTCCTCACCCTAGCTGATGATCAATCTACATCTGGAAACATGATGTTTGCTTTCCCTCCCCATTTTTTTTAAAACCCAAAGCCACTGACGTTCTGTCTGTGGTCTGTGGACCAGTTCCAGGTGTTTTATGGAGGTGCATCTGTCTAGCTGCAATAATGAAGCATTTACTTTCCCTCGAGTGGCAATGCTTCCTGACAACTGTTGACCGGGTCAAATCACTCAAGGTTTCCTCTAATCCTACTGGGACAAATTTCTGCTTTTCTTTTGTCTCGCACTTCTTGGAAGTAGACTAGACTGATGCCAATCTGCACAAGCCTACATGGAGAGGATCGAAACTACACAAGGCAGAACTAAACAGCATAGGCAATCACAGAGACTGGGGGACCTGTGACTATAAATTCTATAGGAAGGAGAAAAATCTTTCAGTTCTAATCGATGTGATGACTGACAGCCAGAGAGTGAAAATAGCTCAAATGCAAAATGGTGGGACTGTAACCAAGCAGCTGCACCCATCTGGTCCATAATGCCCAATTTAGGTCTTCCTCTTTAATATTACTGCTATTTTAGCGGGCTCAATAAAAAGGTGCTAGAGGTGAACAGCAAAGCAGTATCAACATCTATTCTAAAATTATGTGGTTTAAAATTCTATCATCACAGAGCATCCTAACTTCACCATTATTCAATGTTAACTCAGACCAAACCAGCAGCATTGGCCTTTCAACAGGAACAACCCCTAGTACTGGTGCCATACATATAGGTAACTCCTCAAGTAATCTCTCAAACAAATGACAGAAATACAGATTTATTACCCATGCCAAGTTGTTCTCATGTGGAAAACAAGCCAAAATAGAGAAATCAGAGACTGTGCATTGAATAAGTGACAGAAACATCACAAACACAAGTGTTCTCATGTCAGATCCCTGATGTACCCATATAGCTTGTGACGCCTACTGCTGACTGCAGTGATATTCGTTCTGATTAGAAGTGATGCTATCACACTTTTTACTTGCTTCTCAAAGAATATTTTTAAGAAACTGTGTAATTTCCACAATCCAGAGTGGACCCTACCATGATCTCACCTTAAATCAACAAAGTTACAGAGCTGCCACTTGCTCACTCTAATGAGTGAAACAGTTAAGTGCCATTCAGAGTCAGCTAGGAGTCTGCATGAATATGGAAAAGCGAGGCAGGAGGGCAGCAGAAAGTGAGAGTATAATCTTTTATACTGAATTAAAAATTAAAAAATATTAAAAAAAAGGAAAAAAATTAACTGCTATAACAGTTTTCTGATATTTCATCTCAAGTAAAAAAGGAGAATTAAAATTCTCAGAAATTAAAATAACTGAAAACCAGGGAGTTATTTTTAATTAAACAATAAAACCAGTGCTTTCCTTTTTTTCTGCCTTGCAAAATAAGAATGTGAGGAAGGGGAAAGAGAACATTTCTTTTACTTTTCTTTTTTTGCAATGAATAATGAGAGTTTTTTGACCAATTCTTCCAGTAAGCTATCTCATTGGATGGGATGTGGCAACAAGGATCTGTTACCCATTGTGGTTTCAGGGCTGAGAATGGATTGGATTGTCTTCTCTGTTATTTTAGCCCCAAAGTATATTTTAAATACCCTTAAAGAGAATGAAAATTCTTCTCATACCAGCGACAGGGAGAAATGACTTTAGAAATTACTTTCATGTTTCCAACTGTTTTCGCCTTTTTCTTCTGAATTCTTATTTTTCTCTGCTTGCACAAATGCAAGGCGATAGCTTTGTTTAAAAGATTTTTGGACTACAACACTTGGTGATCCACCATCAATCAACAAGAATACCCAGGTATGTGTTTATAGTGAGCAGCGAGCGTTGTGGAGTTTACTTCCATGCACTTCATCCCCATCAGAGAGAAATCAGCCACACAAAAGCCAGTCTGAAGGGCTGGCTTAAAAGCATGTATCTTCTTAAAAGCTAGTCTGGTCCAGACTGGCACCATTTCAGTACTCGGCCTACAGTGGCAACTTAGAAATTATCTTTACCTCACTCTCAGATTGGTTAGGATTAGGCATGTGTTTTGAAAAGAAAATCAAAGTCCTTTAGACAAATATTTTTTCTTTCATAATAGAAATCAACCAGAATTTTACCTTGGCCAAAGGGTTTTATCGAGATTTAAGAGAACACTAATACCTTCCAAGCACAAGGAACTTGTTACACTCACACTCAGCACTTTTGTAGCATCACTGACAAGCATTATCAGAATTATTTCACAGCTAAAGGAAGACAGGAGAGAAATGACACAACATTTGAGGTGAAGATGCAAGAATTCTTCATACTGGAACTGCATGAAACCCAAAGATGAAGTCAACCTTGTCACTTGCACCTAATGATTTCAAAGCATTTCACAGGCCATTTTGGTCCCATCTTTTCAGCTGCCCCAAGACAGAAAACCACTGGCCAGTTTTAGAGTTGTTTGGAGTAATCTGAAGCCAGGGGGTTAAGTGATCAGTCCCAGGCTGCACTGTGAGCAGGCAGAGGCTGAGGAACATGTCCAAATCACGACGCCCCAGCCACCAGAGCAAAGACAAGTACTGCTCTGGAGAGGGCTGGAAGAGAAACAACTTGAGAGAACTAACAGTACACTTACCCTAAGAAAGTTTTACCCTCTTCTTTGTGCTTTTGTCAGCAGGGGAAAAAAAAAAGCTATGTGTGTCAGAAGAGCTTTCTCTCTCCTAATTAAGCCTCCCTTTGGTTATGCCCTGAACATTGGAGTTTTAATCCTGAGCACACAGGGGCCTTGGGTAGAAAATCTGGCCAGCCTTTTTCACAAAGTCTGAATGTGTTCAGACCTTTCAACACTGTACCAGTCCCTCTCTAACCTTCACACTAAGCAATGCATTTTCAAAGCCATAATGAGCTAAGCCCACAGGCCTCCTGTGAGATAGGAAACTACTGGCTGCCTGAGAAGACAGAATCCATAGTACCCAAGGTGAATTACTGCTACTTTTTGTTACATTCTTAACATAATCTGGTATTTCCCCATTGGTCCTGACCTTACTGACCACAGCAGACTACATTTGTTTCTGGTTTCTGTCCTTTAATAGCTTTACCATGCTTCTCTTTCCATGCTACTTTCTGTGTCTATTCTCAAGATTTTTTTCTCTTATATTTCCACCTCTTTTCCTCTTTATAACTGGATCTTTACCCACATATTCCTTTAATTTCTGCCGCACCTACTTGGGAAGAAAAAGAGACCCACTGCCTCTGCATACTGTTTCTCTATTTGCCCATTCCTTCTGCCATCAATAACTCCCCACATCTCACTTCAAATTCCACTATTCACCTTCCCATACCTTCAAACTGTACTGAGTGTCAAAAACTCAGCAAGACCAGCAAAGTTTACTAATACCAAGCATGGGGAAAAGTTTTCTGACAGTAGAGGGCTCCTTAATACATCAGACAAAAGCATAGCTGAAGTTAGTCAAATTCAGATCCAAAAGAAGTGAAATGGATTTCAAAACCCTCAGAATAATTGTTTTAAACATATGGTCATTCCCTTACTTAAAGACTCTAAGATTACCTGTCTTTCTGAAAGGTATGTTCTAGCTCACCAGAAGATAAGAGCTTTAAGAAACCCAGTAGGCTTTATCACGTGAAGGAAACCAGACAGGACTCTCAGAAAGGCCCTTGCTGCTTGACCATCTTCAGAGATGAAAAGGCACCAGTGTCCAATTCGCTTGTCTTTGCTTGGTAGTCTCCCCTCTTGTTCCACCCGATAGCAAATGTTGGGCAGTCTGGGGTAACTCCTTCACTCTTCAGTCACAATGATAGTTTCCCTGTCTGCAAGGGTTACCCTTTCCCAAGCTAGGACTTCACGGCTGCCTTGAAAATGGAAATTGTGAGGATCTAAACGAATGTATTCTCTTAACACCCATTTGTACGCTGAGAAAAAAACTGAGCAACATTTACTTTTCAAGAGCCTTTCCTCATTTTACAGCTCCAGTCCCTGCCCCAGCTTCTGCTCAGGGCTTTTCCAGACTGCCTCCAGTAAAACTGACCTAGTTCTCCATGGCTCACTGAGGTCCCCAGAAGCATCACTAAGAGCTCAAGATTAATACATTTTTTTCCTACTACATGTTAAAAGGATCTTAGCAGCCACGGAGCTGTGAGGCCCAAGACACATGAAGTTATCAATGACTCAATTTACATTAAATTACCATTTTGAAATGTATCTTTTTAATCATATCTATGAGAATATACAGTCATGTCTTAACTATGGTACAACTGACAGATATGGAACCAACCAGCATTGAATACGTGGACTTTTCAAGGTCTGTTTAAATTCAGTCTAAACTGTGGGTTTATGGCATTGCAAAAATTTACTGAAAAAACATGAGTTAATATTTGTCCAGTTCTTTCGCATGAGAAGTGCTGTTACTGTTGTCAAAAAGTCTACTGTGGGCTTAAGTAGCTGTGAGAATGCAAAACAGTTTAAAATGTGAATAGCTTTCGTAACTAATAGCAAGTAGGCAATATAACAGATGGCAACTCACATGAAAGATAAACCACATCTTTGTAACAATAACTTACATTCAGAGGGGTAGCGTTTCCCAGAGGTTAGAGCATGAGACTAGAATCCAGGATTCCCAGGTTATCCTCCTGGTGCTGCCACTAACTCGCCGTATGAACTTCAAGAAGTCACTCAAAAATCTCTGTGCCTCAGTTTCCTCCTCTGCAATATGGAGATCTTAAAACTATCACCAGACCACCGAGGGTAAAAGGCCCAAGCTATTGGTTTTTGCAACAAGCATTTTGAGACAAATGAAGGTGTGGAAGAACAGTGTTTGCTGGTGCCATTATTTGGACACTGAATTGCAAGCTGGCTACTATGCTCAACACTGAGCTAATACAGCCAAACCCAGAATGAGAGGTGGCAGCTGCTTAACTGTGCTCCATACCCTTATGGTGTGCTTCAGGCCAGGAAGTGAATATTGCCCTATGCAACTGGCACTTCAGAGAGAATTCAATGAGGGCAAATACAATTACCTTCATTGAAATTTAGCCAGGACATTATGCAATCTTTAACACCAGTCTGAATCTCTATTTTATATCTCTGACAAAAGGGAGCACCTACAGCTCTCCAGGTTTCTGTCATCATTAGTTGGCACATTACCGCGTTTTGATCAGGAACAAGATTGCTTCTCACTCTCTGACTTTGCTTTGTGCAGCTCTACAGAGTTCCACAAAGGTCCTCCAAAGCAAGCACCAGAACAGTCTTACGCTGTCTGACATGAGCATAATGCAAAATGAATAGGCTGCAAATAAATGTTCCCTTTTGCTTTCCACTATGAAAACTATAAACTTATCTTTTTTAATTATTTTTTTATGAGTGATGAATTTTTAACTGTATGAGTAGGAGAGACTCTACTCAGAGAGGGTCCATTTTTGCCATCTTGACAGGCAGAGTTTTCCCCCTGATCCTGGCAAAAAATTTTAATGAAAATAGAAATAAGAGTATTGGAGCAGGAGGGAGAAAATGGTTACAGAGAGGAAGATTCCTTATAGGGTACACCCTGATGCTTCAGCAGTGCACAGGCAATGGCCCAAGCTAAAGCTCAAAACAAGCTTGCTGCCTTGTCCTGTGAGTCGGGAAGGCTGCCTCAAATGAGATGTTTGACTCTCTCCAGCTGTATACGGTTATTGTGGCATTGATAATTCTTCATGGCTTTGGAAGACTGTGGGGATATACTTCAACAAGCCAAAAAAAGTCACAAATTAGAAAAAATAAAATATATAAAGAACAGCTGATCTCACTGAAGAAGACTCTGGCATCTTCTTGCACAGAGTTTTCACTGGTATTTCCTGATTCTCCAGCCAAAGAAACCATCACTAAACCCTTTTTTCCTGGGAGGAGGGAACAGAAATTATTTCTCACGCTAGCTCTTTAAGCTCTATGGGCTATGTAGTTGAGATTAACAGGTCAAAGAGTTTTAGGAGTCCTACTCAGAGGACTATGCCTAAAGAATATTATATGCAACTAACTTAACTGTGCTCTCCAGATGGTCAAAACTGAAAAGGCCATCTGAGCAAAAATCAAGTTTTGGAAAGTGCCATGAGAAATTCTACCCAGAGGATGTGGATTCTGCTTGTGCTGGCTTCAGTGGAAACAGAATTATTCTGACTTATTAACTATTTTTTTTTTTTTTTTAATCTTAAGTTCATACAAAGAAATATCTGGAAATTCCATGTTGTTATTTTCAAAAGTGATGAGCTCAAATCACAAAATCTGGATCTGGATGCCGAACGGTGCCAGAAGTTCAGGAGAGTTTGGACCAAGAAGGCTGGCTCAGGCAAGTGTTGAGTGTTTTCCCAGGATTTTTTGAAGGCCAATCCAAGGGTTTCAAAGAGAAGAGAGGCATGTGCAACATGGCAGAGTTACAGAAAAACATCGCTTGGAATTTCCTGGGTTTTTCGAGATTAAAATTGTGAGTCTAATTAGTTTAAGGAAATTAGCTCTTTGTAATTTTCATTTTGTATTGAAGAAACACGAAAAATTAAAAATAGAATGAAAATGGAAAAATTAATGGGTTTCAGTAATTAGTTAATCAGAAAATGCTCCTGTCTTAGTGTGACTGCCCAACACGCATTAAAAAAGAAGAAAAAAAGTAACCACTGTTTTCCTCATACTTTCCAAAATAATATAAGCTTCACCTCTGTGCTTGGAACAACTACTTGACATTTCAATTCAGCTCATTTTTTAGTGGTAAGCCACTGAAATCAGTGTCTAGGTTGAAATAACATCTCACCATAACATTAGCACAGACATAGTATAGATACACGGATCCTGGCAGAAATAAACCAGAATTTGTTCCTCCTACAGGCCACATCATCACATTTACATGAGTTGCATGCACTAATGAAATG
>JBCJKH010070493.1:0-10447 GCA_039877255.1 Loriculus beryllinus
CCTGGCAGTGTTCAAGGCCAGGTTGGACAAAGCCTTGTGTGGCATGGTTTAGTGTGAGGTGTCCCTGCCCATGGCAGGGAGTTTGGAACTAGATGATCTTAAGGTCCTTTCCAACCCTAACTATTCTATGATACTATGAAAAAAGGGCAGAACATCTTTCATCCCTCCTCTATGAAAAAAATCAGAATATTACTAAAGGAATCTACACTACCAGCAGGTCTTTGGCATCCTGGAAACTGGTTTTATAGTTAGAATTTCCTTCAATTTATTAGCTGACAAACTTCACAGCCCAAGTGCTATACAGAAGTGACGACCAAAATCACTTATTATTTGGAGTGTTGCTTTTCAGAATAACTGTTACTACAGTATATATAATATTACATACTTATTCATAAAGCAGCCAAACATTATTCTTCCTACATTTCCTTAAAAGATAATGTTTAACATGGCACAATATTAATAAATTACTGTTAAAAAAATACAATACTATCTCAAAAGAAATAAGATGAAGTTGGTTTTGTTTGACCACGTGCACACCTGTATATTTGATGGACTTTTACTGTACATTCAATTTTGTTTGATTTCATGAAATTTCATAGAATATCAAATAAAATTTCGTAGATCCTTATGAATGCAGGTTTAACAGTGCTTCTGCAGACTGACAACACCTACCATGTGCACTTATAGCACTTTCTTTTTTTCCAAAAAAATTAAATTAACTAAATTTGACACTTATTACATGCTACTAAGAAAGCCATTAAAATATCAAAATCCTTACATTTACATAGCTGAACTGGCCAAAAAGTGGGCTTTTCAAGTAGTCTCTTTTTTTTTTTTTTTTTACTTAACTGAAGGCTTCTAAAGCTCCTGTATTTACAGAATTGTGTAGCACAGAGCAGAAACCAAAAAAAAAGACTGTTACTTTTTCCAAAAAGAATTAATCAGATTTTGTGCTGCTATACCTCAAACACACACACAAAAAAAAAATCAATTTAATTCATCCTTCTCATGGCTAGGAAAAGGAAAAAGTAGGAACAAAGGGAAGTACCGACCTTTACATTTCATAAAATGGACAAGTAACAAAAGAAGACTGGGCAGTTACACAGGAAAACAGTTACACTTCCAACAACTGAATTCATATACCTCAAGTCTCAAGATGATGCTTTAACATCAGAAGCAGTCTTAGCCACGAGTCTCAAGTAGAGAATGTAAGACAGCAATTTTCATCTTTCAACAGGGATATTAAAAAGTAGTACCTTGTTTCATTACTTCACTTTAAATTAGTGAAAGCACACTTTGGTTTCAATATCAAACTGTTCTCACAATGAAGAAAGTAGTTGTGAGCTTTGCCTCTCCAAACAGATGTGCACACTAAGGGCATTAGCAATACATATCAAAGGCAATCACCAATATCTACAGCACTTTACGTGGGTACCAGCAGCAACATTATTTAATTAATTTAATGAACAACCTACCCTAAGACAAGAAAAGGCAGGTTCCATAGCAGAGTACCTTTCTGCATGGCATGCCACAAAAAAAAAAAAAAATAAAAAAAAAAAAATCATCAAATTAATAAAAATCCTACTTGATATAAAGGTAAATTCTCAATTTTCTTGTTAGGACAAACTAACACAGAAGGGTTCAGATGACACAACTACCTATTCACAAAAGTGCAGATGTAAGTTCAAGCTGTTGATTTTTCCTTCTTTCATCACATTCAAAGCAATCCTCTTCCTTCTCTTTCTGGATAAAAAGATGCCACATCAATTAAAGTAGAGTCAGAAATACTAGGCAACGAATAAAATTTTCAAGGCATCAAAATTAATTGAGTGTAAGCTCCACTTTTAAAAACTGGGCAATTTGTATATGCACCCATTATCCTTGTGTTTCAGAGTAGTATGTCTGCTAATACTTTAACTTCTTTTGATCACGACTCACATACTTCATTGTAAGAAAAATCTTCATCCTCACATTATTTCACTGTCATTTTATTACTAACAGTTACTCATACATTCTTTCCATCTCTGACATTTATCCTCTACAGTTTTATCCTATTATTCCACCCTTTTACTGGTCACTTTGTCAGTTTCCTAGCAATTTCTATTTTTCAGGGGGAAGGAAAAAAAAAACCCCACACCCACAAAAATATGATAGGACCATTAAATTTAGCAGTCTTCTCTGTGACTAGTACCTCCACATTTTTAAACAGCAAAACCTTTTACAAAGCTTTCCTTTTTTCTCTGTCAGCCATCAAGATGAAATTCTTGAATACTTGCAATTACCCATACATTAAGGGGCAGCAGTACTACACAGTTCCTTGAGCAGCAGTTCCTTTCATCAGAATACTATGTTCCCTACTAAGTCATTCATCAAAAGACAAAGGACAACGATGCTAAGTTCATGAATGGATTCTGTGGTTCAACAGGAGGCAGACAATCTCTAGTGGTAGATAAAGCCCTTAATCCTTTTAGGATAAAGGATTAAGCATAAAATTTAGCATAAAATAATTACCTTATAATTTCAGATCTACTTAAGTAGTTTCAGGAAAGACTAGTCATAGATACCAGCACATAATTGTGATCTAAATAAAAAAAAAGTGCAACTACTAAGTGTAAAGCATAGCCTCATTGTTGAATACTAAAGACTGTACCAGAGGTCAGGAAGCTTTAACACAAATGGTGTAAGTATGTCAAGAAACTGAAATTTAAACACCCATACTCAGAATTAATTTCTGTGCTGAATATTAAAAAAAAATCAGGTGTTTTATAGTGGATAGCTCAATAACTCACATTAAGGAAACTGCAAGTGGAACTGATGTCTACACTTGAAAAATTAAATATTTACTGTGAGCATTTACCAAAATAACACTGCATTCTCATAAACATGGACATACCATAATGTCTAAATTTTTACCTTCCAAAATCAACTTTCAAATTACCATGAAATCAAATTCCTACAGGTCTATGCATTTTTCCAGAAAAAGTGACTATAGATCTAACGACAACACACAGATGAAAGTGCTTCTCTAAGCTAATTTTAAAGCATATTCTTTTAACTCTCTGTGGGCTCAAAATTCACTGTAAAGACTTGAGTGAAAACATGTTTCTTCTAAAACGTTTTTACTATTAAAACATTTCATTAAATTCAGTAGAAGTTCCATTTTTACTTCTTGAGAGAAGTACAAACTCCAAATCACTTTGGAAAACAAAGCTGCTGTATCAGCTAATTAACTTGCAATTTTGTCCCTTACAGCCAAGCAAGCTGAAGTTCTGCATGACAGCACAGTGCCTTCATTGCTCAAAAAAATGACGTTGCTATAACTGAAGAGCCTCAACTAGATTTTTAAATCACCTAAGATACATGCCAATAGACTAATACACTAACATAATAATTTTACCACTTGAACATCATGGGACAAAAAAAATGCTATTAATGATTAAAGTTCTACTTTCTATGAAATTATGTCTTCTGAATATGCACTATACACTTGGACTTACAATCTCTCCAACACAGCTCATCTGAGGCTCTTGTAAAATGACCATACCTAAGGCATCAGCGTATTTAACCTAAATTTAAGAGGCTGCAGGTGGAAGCAGCATTCCATTCTTACACAAGTGAAACTGTCCATTAGTACTGCTACTGATGGCACTACAGGTTGCTCAACCTTCAACAACATTTCAACTAAATGCCTAGAGTGGGATGACTTCAGACCTTGTTTTCTTGTGTAGCCTACTTACCAACATGTTTTCTATAATATAACATATTTTGCATTGAAACAAATTTATCAGCTTTAGTGCCTCTCCCACATCTAGCATTCCATTAAAACCAAGTCAAATATGGTGATATCTGATGACCACTACAGTCTTGTGCTGTACTCTCTTTTGCTTGGTATCTGTAGAAGTAACATTTAGATGTAACTTAGCTTAACTAAGACACAGAAAAGCAGTTAGCTGAGGAATGTGGATCTATAGCAAACAGGAAACAAAAAAGAATTGAGACAAGGACTAACAGTTCCAGATTGAAACAAGCTTCTCCTGGTATTTACAACCCAGATTTTGTGCAATCTCACCTCCTCAACATTCTTGTAAAATAAAAACAGCTTGGAATAGCAATAGAAAAATGTTGATTTGAACACCTTTATATTACCAGTAAAGTCTCCATTACTTATAAATATTCAAGGCTGGTACTCTGAGCACTGGGCATACTGCACTCTACACTTGCTCCCTTCAGCTACCTTCACTGACAAAAGCAATTACAACTGAGGAGGTGATAGTAGTTTAAAGGGAGAAAATGAGTGCACAGAGATTATCCTGAAGAACCCTCACTACTTAAAGTAACCTTGATTTCTTTCACTGCCCTCCATGTGTTCCCCAACTTAGAGGTTCGGCAGGCATCCCTCACATCCAGATGGTGGACAAGTAAACCTACTTGAACAGATTGTATTACAATGTTTTACACTGAACAGTTATTGGATTAAATGTATGCTGTGGGAACCAAGGACTATCCCTCTTTTGAATGATTATCGTTCACCTAGAAAATCATCTTCTCCCGTCACTCCTTTGTGGCCCAGTGAATCCTGCAACCTTCACTGAAACTCTGTGGCTGTGCAAGAGGAAGTTTGACTAGATCAGTATCAGCAAGTAGTTCAATGAAAATTAATGGAACTGCAGAGCAAAACCTTAATTACCCCACCCTGCAGAATTTTGCTTCAAACTAATTCTAAACTGGTTCCAAGGATCAATTAGTAATTGCAGTGCATTACTTGCATTTCTGGAGTGCATACTTAAACTTAATTTCAGTAATAGAATCCAGCTCACACACTCAGAGACCATTTCAGAGTTTAAACAATACAGCATAAAAGCAACCAATACACTTCACAGCAGGAACCTGCTTTTTGAACTAAAAAAATGCAACCACCTTAAGGAGATATAAGCACCCAGAGGAGCAGACAAGCGTTTAGGGTACTTTATGTGATGCAGGGTATAATTTCCCAGAAATCAAATTAATATCAACTACTCCCACTGTCAGTTTCCTAGACACACTCCAGCCACAATGCTACTGTACAGAAGTCTGAGATGTCACATTTCATTGACAGCTTAAAACATACTGTGAATGCCACAAGTTCATAGCACACAATCACTTAAGAATGTCCGGTTTCTGCGCGCAGAATGGGCTAAACCACAAGATGCCAAATCAGATTAGGATTGTTCTTCCATATTTACAAAATCAGAACCTCAGGTGCCCATTACCTTTAAAGAAATTGTATAATATTAGCAGCCTCCAGAACCAGTATACAGTTACATGAGAGCATTTTGAATGAAAATTTTACTTTGAAAGCTTGAGGTCTGGTTAAAGCACTTTACAGGATCAAGGTTTAGAATTACAGGAAGACAGAAATTCACAGCTGACAACACCAAAGTAAATGATATTTCATATAAACCTGGGCAAATACGTGTGTGTAAATTTATCTGTGTTAACTGATTTATCCAGCTCAGAGGAAACAAACAGAAAAATGAGAAAGCCTACCATGCATTTTAGGTGGAAAATGATTAGCACTGTCTCAAAACAAAATAGCATAAAGGAAATGAAAACCCATGACAATATCTGGAGCCTGTCCAGCAAATATTAATGATGTTTTATCTTAGTTTCTAAGCAAATTGTCCACTAAGAAGTTAGCGTACTGCTATTAACAAGCAGAGATTTGACTAAAACTTATAGATAAGAGCTTCTATCCACACCAAGAAGAGAAAGTGTCTCACAAGAGACAAAAACATTCACACAGTTACTTTAGTATTAATGTGTGATTCCTGTCAACTTCTAACAATTTCTGTCTCACCACTCAAAGCACTGTCACATCGTCAACACCTGAATCTATGTGCTGTGGACAAGTAAGAAGCATAACAGTCCTAACTTGAATTTGGATTAAACTTCCTCAAACTGGTGTCCTCCTTGAAATTCCAATAAAACTCTCGCTATTCAATTTCCATTTCGGTTGGAAGCTTTGGTAGAAATCAGGAATAGAACTAAAAAATGAAAAAACTTGCAACAAAATGTATTAAAGCTGAGCCATCATATGGTTATTGAGAGTACAAACCATAACCAAGTTATTTAGAACAGGGATGCAAAAATAACATAGAATTCAGACCATCACTTCTAAATACATTTGTTCATTGAACTTGGCTTCTCTCAAAGTCTTAATAACTAAACCTGGTAAACATTTTTAC
The DNA here is from genome assembly GCA_039877255.1 of Loriculus beryllinus. NCBI lineage: Eukaryota > Metazoa > Chordata > Aves > Psittaciformes > Psittacidae > Loriculus > Loriculus beryllinus. The sequence goes on from JBCJKH010070493.1 coordinate 6,225, forward strand.
TATTTTTTAAGTCAAGAGCGTGTAACATTTCTTTAAAGATAAAGAATATCATTAGAACAATTTCCTGACTGTAATTATCAAATATCACCATCTAAATTTTGTGATAACTGTAATAAAAGGACACATCTAAATAGCATCACCAAAATATTCCTACTGGATCAAAATAGTATTTGTTTTGGTGATCAAAACCGGTCTATTTAGAAGTGCATGCATCCTAATGTTTTTTAATATATTTACATCTTATATATACAGTTTAGTTTATGTGGCATCATATTTCACAGGCCCTTCGCCTCAAATTCAGATCAACTGCTCATAGAAAAGAAAAAGCTGATCAGATTCGACATGTGTACATGATCAGGTCACTCATTAAGCAAGACACATTTCAGCATGACGTTCAGTTTGAAGATTCTAGGACTTGCTGAGACAAAATGCAGGAGGAATCTGGTTACTAATGAAGTTTTATGTGCCATTAACAGCAACTGCATTTAAGGCATATGGCTGGTAGCAGATAAGAAGAAATCTTATCAACTTCAGTCATCCATCACCATAAAGACTGATCCACTTCAAATCGATTTTTGCAATAACCAACCACCAGATTCATAGATAGCTTGAAACCCCTTTTAAAGTATAATGGCAACATAAATGGCAGATAAAAATCTAAAATATTTTTCTTTTGGAAATGAAGCCAGAAAGGTACAAGCATAACAGCAAATAAAAAATTTCACTTTCTTATACTTTTACAGTAAAGCACAGCATTTAGTGTCATATTTACCTATTTATATATCCCATTAACTCTGCAAGTCTAGTTATTGTAGTAAAAAGAAAAAACTTGTAAGACTACTTTAAAAAAAAAAAAGGCAAGATAGGATCACAGAGATCACTGTATACAACAAATGTAGAATCTCTGGCAATTGATGGCCTCCTCATTTCTATAGAGCTTTTAATAGTTTTTGTTTTCCCTTATGTACTTTTTCTATCCCCCAGTCCAGTAATAACAAAAAAAAAAAAAAAAAAAAAAAACATTTTATCAAGGAACTTAACTTCAGTAACTTGCCTTTTTTTTCCAAAGCATACTATGTGTGCTATGAAATGTGTGATGGGATTTCCATTTAAGTCACCAGGATGTTAATAATACACTGGGCATTTAACTAAGCACATTTAACTAACTTGTTTTTCATCGGCTAGATCCATGGATAGAAGGTAATGAAGTTCATTAACCACAAGCATCTTCAACTTGTAGTAATCCTACTTCATTAGTATGGTTACTAACAACTAACAGGTTGCATACTCTACCTGTATAAAAATACTCAAGACACCGCAGTAAAGGAGAATGAAGAATTCTCAATGCTCTCTAGGACTCTGAACATGCCCTAGCTTTATACATGCCAGGCTTTGCAGTGAGATTCATTTGCCGAGGTGAGTAGCTCTGGAGAGGAGGAGCAAGATTCAGGACTAGACCCTGTAATAGTCGGCCTATGTAAGGCAACTGGCTAAGGAAAGTAACTGAACATGCAGATAGCAATAGCAATATGGAATTATTAAAAAGCAGAGCAGAAAATAGTTTTTATTCTTCAAGCAGCAGATGCTATAGCCTATAACACCAAAAAAAATTTTGACTTCAAAAGGTCATTTAACAAAGAGACTGCACAACTGTAACTACCACTTATGTTATGAACCTGATGTACAAATATTCTATGCAACACAGACTCTGCTAAAGCTTAATGACCAATACATCTGAAATTCAATAGTAAGTTGCTTTAGATTCAAAAGAAAAGAACAAGAAAAAGTAATGGAATGGCATAATTAGGTTAATGATTGCAACTGCTGAAAAGATTAAGAACTTGGGGTATTCCAAAATGGTATTCTGCATACAATCAGAAAAAGAAAAAAAAATCCTAACCATCCTATTACATGGGAGAACAGTCTCCCCAGAAAAATTATAGAAGTCCTGCCACCACTAGAGCAATCATGAAGAGTTTTGATATGAATAAGCCTGCACTGGTACAAATCTTTTCTATCTCAAATTGCTCAGATTCTTTTTGTCATCAAATAGTTGGGTTTTTTTTTATAATTCCATCATAAGAAAAGCAATCCATTCAATGCAAGTATTGGTTTGCTTTATCTTTCTTTGAATGTGAATGACTTGTGATAATAGCATATAAAAATATGAGTTTCTCTATTTCAAATGCAGCTTTGAGGATCACTATAAAATATCTTTCAATTTATTTCATGGCAATCCCTCATTACTGGAAGTCTTCACAAAAAGTAGTTATTACATTTTGGTAAACAAGTCAAACATTAAAGAAGATATTTTTCTGTATGTCTAATAATGTCACAGAGCATTAGTTGAAAAGATAATACTTCTTGTATTATGCCTACTTTCACATTTATTAAGGCAAGAGGCCTAAAACAAATACCACGTAAAGTTCCTTTTTTAGTTCTGATCAGTTCCTTAGGCAATAAAATGTGACCTCCAAAGTTGTTTTAGAAATTAAAAGAATAAATCTGAAAATCCAAAACAGTAACCACAAAAAAACCATTAAAAAAACCCCAAAAAACCCACACAAAACAAAACACACACACAAAAAAAAAAAAAAGAAAAAAAAAAACCAACCAACCACCAATGCTTTCCCACTCTAATTGTACTGACTGAATTTTCCAGAGCACTCAAAACTCAAACAAATACAATCTGTATTTTCCATGCAGTTGCACAGGATGTGCTATATAAACAGTTATAGACCAGAACAGGGGAAGAGATCAATTATGCTACTGATCTGTCTTATGATAGCAAAGATGCCAAATGGAGATACCTGGGACAGAAAACTTTCAGTAATCCAATTACAAAATGCTATCAGGCTGCTGTAAGTATCCTTTATTTCACTTACTGTATGCAATCACTGAACATATCAAGGTTTTCTATATAAGAAATGCTATTTAATTTTTTTAAGTTTCTTTAAAGCTTTAATTACCTAGGAGTAGAAGGGATATGAGGGGTTTTGCTGCTTGTAAAAATAAGCAGAAAAATAGATATTCTTGCAAACACATTTTTTCACCCTTCTTTTTAGGACAGAGTAGAGAATAACATTCAGAATTTCATTTACAAAAAATTTTACATTTTCAGAAATGCCTTATTACTGTTACTTCACTTAAACCCCAGCTTCAGAGCTTTGAAAAAAACCCTTCTCTCTCTACTGCAACAATAGATGAAATGGCATATTACATAAACGGATACAAATCCTGTACCTAAAATACAGTCTTCAAAAATGGCTTGAAGCCAAATCTATAGTCAGGACTAAGTTTTCCTTCACAGGTTCAACCTTTCCCACATCCCAGTTTGTAATTAAGTTTTTAAGGAGGAGTCTAGATTCGGTGTTAATTGCCATTTTCCTGCATGCTGTTTCAAAAGCAAAGACACGCACTGCTCCACAGCCTGAAGACCAAAACCAAAATTTTAAAGTAAAAAGCCTTTATATTCAAGTCCAATGATAATATCTATTTTCAATAAAATAGAAGAAGCTTAAGTTCTAATTATCACTACTTTGTTGAAGTAATATCAGACATCCTGAGGGATCAAGAATGCGTCTCATATTATGTGTGCCATCCAATCTATGCTGAACACTACTCATTCATCATACATCATCTTTTCTTTTTTTCTACTTGCTCTACCACATTTCTTACAGGTTTTATTTCTTTCAATTAAATATGCAGGCAGAACATTGATCAGAAGGAAAGAATGCTACAGATCATTGAAAACAGCAACAGGAAACAGGATGAAACTAAATAGCGCCCTTTTCAGTCTGCAGCAACAGAAGGGGCAACCACTGCTACACTCATGGTGAAATACTACCACAAAATTGACTAGGAAAGGAACTGTAAAGCAGAAGGCACTATTCTGGCTGCAAGGGAAGAAACATGGTAATAATCATCAGTAACCTAGAATAAACCAGTTGGGCTTATTATGTAAACCCCAAATGAAAACAAGAACACATGGTGCAGTAACAAGAGGATACTGCCAATCTATCCCAGTTGATTGCACATAAAACAGTGGAAAGTATGTTCACACCTGAAGATACTCTGAAGTAAATTATCACATTTAATACTCAAAGCCTTAAAAAAATAAAAATACACAGTTGCTTCTATTTATACAGGGGAGTGGAAGGGGCCTGGGGGAGGGGAAAGTGGAAAAACTATCAAAAAGCTGCTTTTAGTCCCTGTCTAAATAC